>JAGMWU010000021.1:1904896-1947396 GCA_018697195.1 Certhia americana | reverse complement strand
CACTCTCCCATCACTCCTGAGGTCATTTATTATCTGCTCAAGTCTAAAAGAATGGTTTCAGTTCGAAGGGACCTTAAGCCCATCCATTCCCACCCCTTGCTCCCTTCCACCATCTCAGGGTGCTCCAAGCCCTGTCCAACCTGGCCTTGGACACTTCCAGGGATGAGGCAGCCACAGCTGCTCTGGGCAACCTCAGGGGGAGGAATTTCATCCGAAACTGTTTTCATGACAGCACAATAAAACCTCAGCATCACAGAGAGAGGTGAGAAGAGTAACACCACCCTGATGAGGAACAGTAGTTGCTAGTTAGTAACTTGCCCCATACTGTGCATCATCCACACACCTCCCTATGCTGTATCTGCATAATTTTTTGCAGATTCAGCATTTTTAAAGCTTTACAAAACCTGTCAGTTTAAATTCAAAAGTCTTGTAAGTATTTCCATCACTTTAATATGGAATAAAGACAATAGGAATCACACTTTTGAAGTTGTCTGACAAACTCCTGTAGTAAGGAGCTGCAACCTCACTGGGCTGAGGTCCTGGTGGTTGGAATATCTTGGGCACCACATGTATGTATAGTTACACCCACCCAGGCTCATCCTGCCTCAGCGATTCCCAATGGAATGATTGCTGGCATGTGCCAAGGCAAAACCAAATTCCTCTTAACCCTGTGGCACTGGATTGATAGCCAATACTTTGTCCACATCATCTTTGAATCCAAACCTACCATTGTTTTCCAATAGATGCACCAAAAATAAATGTAAATGAGATGGTCTGTAAAGTCTCTTCCAACCAAAACTACTCTGGGATTCTATGAGTTTTTGATTTGGTAAAAAAAGCAGAAAGATGACACAGTGTCCATGGTGTTTAGTAGCTTTTTCTTTGTCTCTTCTTGGAGGATACAAAATTTGATTTCCAAATCCTTTTAGCTGTATCTGAGGTCCCCTAATTTAGAAGTGACCCAAAGTAAAATAGCCATATTTGAACCCAAACACTCTTCCTGCCTTGAAAGCAGATAGATTTGGAAATAACACAGACACGAGACAACCCTTTTCTCTCTCTGGGAATCCAGGTGAACTCATGCACAGTCTTGAATAACTTAGGAAGTTCTTCCAACAAGCTGAGCAGTGGTAGCTTCAAACTGAACTTCATCATGGTGCCCTGCAGAAAAAACAACTGTCCTGCTCTAAGAAACAAGAAGGAATGTAGAATTCCATAAGGGCTCTGAGCACAAGCAGGCAGCTGAGTGTGTGACATCTCCAACAGGTCTGTGTCCCACCACTGCTGGGCTGAGTGACAGAGAAGGACAACCTACAAGACTATATCTCTTTTACTGTTTTTTTTCCCCCTAATTGTCCTGGTGTGATATAACGGGGCAGGGAAGAAAACAAACCAGCAGCCAGTGCATGTGGCTATCAGCTTAAAAATAGTCAGCTGGGCTGAGGTTTTAGCCTTTATCTCCCTGGCTGACCTTGCTAATACAGTATGTAGATCTCTTGCCAGCTAATCGGCGGACTGTAAAGCATGGTTTCAAGCTGTGGGCAATGATCTGTAACAGGAATGAATGAGTGGGTTTTAGCAGCCAGGATCTGTAGCCTACTATCTGTATCTGACAGCTGTCACCTCCTGACAGAGGCCAAGGCCCAGCCCTGCATTTAAAAGCAGCATGGCTGATCAGATTACTGGGACAGTGTGTCAGGACTCGCTGCACTGAACTAGAGAGACAGAAAGTAAATCTATAAATAGCAGTTTTACTTGTCTCCATGAGCCACTGAAGGATAACCAATATTGAGCAGCAAATGCAATGTTTAGTCTCTGAAACCATTGGAAGACAGCTCCTGTGAGATCAGAAGTCCTGCCTGATGATGAAAGGGATGGACATGGGGAGCTCTGTAGGCAGGAGACTCACTGTCCTGGAAACAGCACTGGCTGTGTTTGCACAAGCAAATAAGACATTAAGTTCTCAGTCCTTGAGATGATGAAAGCACCACAGCAAAGTCTCCTGAGACCAAAGCCACCTGTGCAGAAGGCAGGGGAAAGCCAGCAGTTCCTGGGGAGTCCCAGCACTGAAACCAATACTGTGATCAAGTGAGAGCCTGTCCATTTGATACCTATCATAGGTGAGAACCAGGTGTTCAGCCAGAAGGGATGAGCTCTGAATGGACCTGAAGGGCAGGGATGTTGGAGCCATTGCTTCCAGAGGCCATGGTGATGGCAAAGCTTGATTACTGTGTGGCAAGGAGCTACCAAAGACCTGTCAGCACTCTGCAGAATGTTCCTCATTAGCAGTAGATTCTTATTTATTTCTGATAGTCACTGCAGATCAGGTCTCTGAGGAGCTATTCAGCACTCTGAGAAGTTCCTGCTGATTAAAATAGAATATCTGAAAAATTGTAAACAGATTTGGAAACACAGCCCAGAGATGAGTGGAGAGGAATGGAGAGTGGGATCATGAGCCAAGACAATAGGAAAGGAGGATGGTGAGAATAATGTGGGAGATTCCACACTACTGCAAAACTGTCAGGTAATACTGGAGGCGTCTGCCAACAAAACAGGTCCAGAAAGCTCTCAAATGACATGAGGAGTCCTGGGTCCCTTTTTGCAATAGAAACCAGGAGATAATTGCAGTTATTTATTTGCAGCCTGCAATTGGGAAAGGGGCATCTGCTGCTCTCTCAGCCTACTCAGCTTCTGGTGATGAGATGTAGCTTTTTTACCACGGAATATCAGCACGGAGAAACAGAACTGTGCTTGATCTTTTGGTCAACCTGGTTAGTGCCAGCTGGACTCTTGCTCTGGACCCCAAAACCTGGCTCAAGCCTTTACCATGAAGGACTCCACAAGCTGAGGGCTGATCGAGCTGTTGTGTTCTCCTTCCAGGGAAAGACACGCTGCCATCACACAGCACCAAGTATGCTGAAAGCACAAAGCATGCATTCAACTACACAGATTAACTCATTAAATTGAAAATATAGGATAAATGATGGAACATAAAGAGCTAGATGCAAAGAATATATTTTTACATTGCTAAGAAAACAGAAAAAGCCCACCCCAGATAACTCAAGGTACATAAATGTGACTACCTACTTAAAAGGTAGCTCAGATGAGTTAGGCAAATTGGTGACACACAAAGGCAACCAGCTCAATTTCCTGTCTCCTGCAGAGACACCAGCAGCACACTCCGGACTGCACACCCTCACCACTGTCTCCACACACTTGCTGCAGCTCAAGGACTTCTGAGCCAGAGGTGGGGCCTCTGTCATCTAAAGCTGGGCATGGATCTTTTCCCCATGAACTTGAAAATAGGATGGAGATGATATTTACTCCTAAAAATGGAGAACAAATCAGTATCTTTCCAGCCCATAAGTTTCAAAATAGCAATTTATTGGTACCCAAGTGTCATGCTCACCCTTGGCCACAGTGATGGATTTCACTAGGAGCTGAATTCTTCCATCAGTGTGTTTTTCTCAGCTAATTTAGCACTGATGAGATGGTCCTCAGTGTCAACCCTGGCAGCTGCCCCACTCCCCGAGTCAGCAAACCCAGCAGCATCCTCCCCCTGTCCCCAGCACATGCTGAGCCCAAGCTGCAGGAGCTGTGCCTGAGGTGGGCAGCCAGTCCTGCCCCAGTGTCCTGTCAAAGCTCAGTATCTGCCAGGCCTGTCCTGAGCTCTGCTGTGGCCCTGCTGGGAATGGGGCTGGCCCCAGTGGGCTCCTTTCACGCAGGTCAGGACAGCGTCAGATGGTGACGGCGGCAAACCAGTGACCTACATTGCCAGTCCCCAGAGCCATCTGAGACCCCACCGTTTCTCATTAGCAGTAGATTCTTATTTATTTCAGATAGTCACTGGCTTCTGCCAACAGACAGCACACTTCTAATTAAAAGCTGACTTCTTTCATAACCTACAAAGTCCTACTTCCACCTCTGCCCCAAGGTGCAGGGAAATGTGAGCTTCTGTGTGTCCTCCATTTAGAGACAGGCTCCACAGACAAAGCAGACAGATGCATTTTGGTTTATTTTTTTAAAGACAGCATAAAGCAACAAAGTTTGAAGGACATTCAACATTTATGCTGTGTGCCCACTTAATATCACAAGAGACTTTCCATGGGACCAAAGGTTTTCTTAATAAAGGGTCTCATTGGCTGGCTGGATCAAATCATGTATACACCGATATCTTGCTTCTGGCAATACCTTAAACCCCCAGTTAGGCGAGTGTAGAGATTGCAGTGGCCTTGAAACTGTAGCATGGTTTATACATGGTGTACACATCTTTGAGGATTTGGAGAAATCTACAAGGGATCTAATGCTTTTCCACCTATTGACATTTACAAAGCAGTTTAAATCATGCATGAGCGGCCTCAGGCACATGTAGTTCACAAAACATAACTCTGTGCTCCCAGGGAATTGGAGCTGACCACGGCTCTTTATTAGAACCGACAGTGAAAGACAGCTCGTGCAGAACCCGAACCAGGGGTGCAATGCAGAGATGACAGACTTAATGCCACTGGATGTATTATGCAGATTACCCAACCCAAGCCTTGCTTGTTAAATAAGTTTCATGCTTTCCTCACTCCCACTGCCCCTCTTAGGAAATATCCTCCCGGCTTTATCAAGGGAGCTGTTTCCTAAATTCCTTGATCAATCACCTGCTTTCCAGGACTTCAGACAAACTGAGTTAGCTCTGAAGATAAGACAGAGATGCTTAAACAGTGGAAAACGGTTAAACCTTTGCACCTATTAGCACAGCAGAGCCAGGCACAGAGCAGATGAATACCTTAAAAATTTAACAGCTATTTTGCTGATGAAAGAATAGGAGGGATTTTAAGGAATCCATCATCTCTGACAAGTCACCTTGTAGCTGTGAATTCCCAGTGCAATATATTTTGAATGTATGCTTTTGCCATGTACATTCAAATGAAGAGCAAAATCCTGAAATACTTGCCCAAGTTTTGACCAATTTTTAATTAAGCTCTGAAACTCTCTAATACAGATTATCTAGAATCAGCCTTTCTACCAGGAGAAAGAGATTTTTTTGTTATTTGAGTGTATCTTAAAGCTTGTAAATGGTGCTTAAAACACAGCTGTACAGGAGAGCATTCTACATTCTTCACGCAGAAGTGTTACTTGTGAAGCCCCTCTTTTGGTGACCCCTGTTCAAATAGGTTTTTTCACTGAACTCAGACACACACCTGGGAGGTTCCATGCTGCACATAGGGAGTTTGTTTTGAGATGAAAATTTGAACCACTAGCTCATACACTGACAGGCTCCTGGCCCTGCATGTTCCAGTGTCCACCCATGTAAAGATTGCATTTGCAAACATTTATAAAATATTAAAAAAAAAATCCACTAAAAATTAATAAATACAAGTTTTTGTATAAAATGTATGCAAACATGTACACTCAGATGTAAGTTTTTTTATATATTACATATGTATGTGCTTTTATTTTTAAACTAATTGAAGGAAAATAAAGGTTTTGTTTTTTGGTTTTTTGGTTTTTTGGTTTTTTTCAAATGAGCTTTGCAGTGACATATCTGAATTATTACTACTGGCTTTCCCTAGCAGCAAGCTAGGTCACATTAGGCTTGACCTAATAAAAATAAGTTGCTTAATATCACACTTTTCGGGCCGCAGAAGTGCTGCTGGCAAATTGAAATTACTGATTTTTTTTATGAAATAGGAAGCAGAGACAGATGTAGACTAACTACTCTGCTTAGGGGGAAAGAAGGGAAGGGAATGTTTTTCACAACACCAGTTTGGTTTTCCTTTAAATCCCCAAGTCCAAAAAGCCATGAAAGCCCCTCCCAAAAGGCATGTGATGAACATCAGCACAAGCAAGCTTAATATAGGGCCCATTTCCAGCCTGCTTTTGTTACTGGTTGTAAAACACATGGCAAGGCGTAAAGGCTGACACCAGTGGAGACATAGCAGGCATTTAACTCTCATATGTAGAATCATGGAGCGACTCCACCTCCTCAGAAATGAGGCTGAGCACACAACAATGAACGTTTCATCCGATTCTAGCGCTCGATTCACGGCTGAGGGAAACCAGCAAAGAGGTTTTAATTGACTTCAGTGCTACAGGATCCGGGCCTAAATAGAACAGGCACCTGCACATTGTGGAGTGAGAGAAGTTAAATCTGTTCAGCTGCTTTGTTCCCAGGTGATTCTAAAATACCTTTGCCATGGATACTGCAGCTCTCTTACTGAAGAGAGGGTGCTCCGGGTCAGCGCTGGGCTCAGCAGCTCCCCAGGGCAGGGCTGCAGCCACAGTTCAGCTCAGCTCATTGAGCACAGCCCCACAGAGCCACAAAATCACAGAGTCACAGCAGCACAGAGTCACAGACTCACAGGATCACAGCAGCACAGAACATCCTGAGCTGGAAGGGATCCCCAGGGTTGATTGAGCCAGCCCCTGGCCCTGCACAGACACCCTAACAACCCCACCCTGGGCATCCCTGGGAGCTCCTGCAGCTCTGGCAGCCTCAGGCTGTGCCCATTCCCTGGGGAGCCTGGGCAGTGCCCAGCACCCTCTGGGGGAAGAGCCTTTTCATGATATCCAACCTGGGCAGCAACAGCAGCTTCCAAGCAGTTTTACTCATTCCTGCACTCACCCACTGCATTGTCTCAAGTTTACACTTCTTCAGCCATTGTGCATGTTAAGTCCAAGAAAATTTCCAACTGCCATAGGTTTTCATCAACTGCCATAGGTTTTAGAAATATTGCTCTCAGTTCATATAAGATAAGAAGCACTAAAATTAATTTACAGTGCACCTAAACATTACTTTATACATAAGAGTGATCACTATGATACAGACTGGTCTACCAGCTAAATGCCATCATAGTCAACACATACTTGAGAGAACAGCAGCAAAACACCAGTGTAAGTCTGGGATAACTCATCAGCTACTGACCAAACTGCTTCAAATGCTCTATGAGCTTTAAACTGTGAAATGCATCACACATGTCAAAATTCTGATGTTGAATCACTTACAGAGCGTTGAAAATTGCTGGAGAATAAATACTGAGAGAGGAAAAAATCCCTAAAATCAAGTAGTCACCTCAAACTGTATGAGGGAGGCTGTGAGCTGATGACTCAAGAGACTGAGGATGGGTTTGCATATTATACCAATTCAGGCCTCAATTGAAACTCCAAAGAACTTACTAATATCAAAACAGTTCATCTGAAAAATAGGCAGAGATTATTTAGCAGAAATAGCAAGGAAAAACTATCTTGTATCAGTAAAGCTGACATGTCAGCAGCTTCTTTGATCAAATTGCAGCTAAACTCAGTGCAAATGTAGTTGCAATATGAAATAAGCTAGGATTGTTTACCTTCAATAGTCTATAAATATCCTTCTAAGGGCAGAACAGCTGCTTTACTGAGAAGTGCACAGATGCAGTTACAACTCCTCATCTATAATTACAAGAATAAACTATATTTCACATTTCTTTCATTTCCAGGTCTTTGATGTTACATCTGATACAGTGGCAATGAGATGGAGAGACCAGCACGGGTGAGTCTGGCAGCTTCAGGCGGCTCAGCTTAGCCAGGCCTTGGGCAGGGTCACCTGTGGCCACTGCTCTGGAGGGGACACCACAGGGACACCACAGGACAGGGTCAGCTGCGGTTACTGCTCAGGAGGGGACACCACCATCCTTCTGTGAGACTTCCTGAGCTCCAAGCATGGCCTGAGCTGGAAGCTGCAGACACACGGATTCCCCACACTGAGGCAGTTTTGGGGAGGCAGCTGTAAAACCATCTCCACAGCTCTGCCCCAAGGCCAGGGGCGCTGGGAGCCCTTGGGGCTCAGCCCTGCTGGGGCAGGGAAGGGGCCTGAGCTGCTGCTGCTGCTGCCCTGAGCATGCAGCTCACCCTGAGGGCAGCCACAGCCATGGCCGGCCCCACTGCCCTGCCTGGGCAGAAAACAGCAGCCAGCACTTGGATTCAACATCCACGTGGGTCCTTTCCAGCTCAGAACACCCCATAACTGTATGAAAAACAAGTGTGGCTCCATCAGGGCCGTGTGTGTGGGGGAGGATGGGCCAGGCCAGGAACAAAACTGCATGGAACAGGCTGCAAACATTGCAGAGCGACGTGGGACTGCTGCCTGCTGCCCAAACGGTTCCTTCCCTTCCCTTTGATCCAGCAGCTCATTTAAAACATTTCTGTCTGTCCTCTGAGTGCTTCGTTGTCATCTCTGGCCAGTCCCCAGTCTGTCACTAATTGGCACCGCTGTTGTCAGGCTTGGGAATGAGGCCAGGGCCAGAATGGGCAAGAAAAATAATCCCCTGCTCATTCCCCAAAATGGCTGGCTCTCATTGGGAGCACTGCTGATACACACACATGGGAAGGTACAAAAATCTGCTGCTGCCCCTGTTCTCTGGGAACCCAGCTCACTCTCAGGGGATATTGATCTCAATACGCTATTTAAAAATGCATTAAATACATTTTTTTTCCTCTCTATTTGATAGATATAATTATGGCAGTCCCTAGAACAACATGCCTGTTTGTAGACTGCCTTCAAAATCATCTAATTTGTATTGCCAGATGGTATGAATGATTGCTACAGATAAACTTTGGATACGTTCCATTATTAATTGACAGAAGCATGGTCACAGCAGAACACTCATCCCACACTGCCTAGCTGACAATTAATGGTTAAAAGATGAAACTACAGAGGAAGAAATGAGTCCCCTGAGTTCCAAGTCCCATTTTATAGCCTTGAGAACTAAATTTAAATAACCAAAATGTATTATGCTCTCAGATCTCTCTACCAACCTCCTTGCACTTGTGCAATTCCCAACCCTGCCAATAGCTCTTTACAAACGATGGGATGCAGGCTTGGTGTGCCATCCAGTGGGATGGGATGGGTGGAGTGTGACAGTCTTATGGCAGGTTCAAGAAATCACAGTTGTAACAAGCAAATGTCTCCACTGAGGCTCACTGCAGA
The DNA here is from genome assembly GCA_018697195.1 of Certhia americana. Lineage (NCBI taxonomy): Eukaryota > Metazoa > Chordata > Aves > Passeriformes > Certhiidae > Certhia > Certhia americana. Next base: position 1,938,443 of record JAGMWU010000021.1, on the reverse strand, counting down.
TGGCTGGTTTGGAGCTCATCTTCCACAGAAAACACAAATGGAGCCATTGCAACAAAGAGCACCAAATGCTGGCTGTTGTAGACATGACACTTGCGCTCAGAGCAATAGTGAAGTCACCAGAAAATGAGAAAGTCTCAGATCTACATGTTTTAGAACACTGATCTCTAATGATCATGTCCTCAATGAATTAAGCAAAAGCTGAAAAAAAGCCAAGTGTTTACTGATAAAATAAAATTAATTTTTCAAGCTATTCCACACAATATTCACAGACAGAACCCTTTTTAAAAAAAGAGACAAGATTTTTTAAAGGAAATCCCCATATTTGGGATAAAGAACATTCACCAGTGACACAGACCTGAAATACAAATAGATGATGAAGGGTGCGCTAAGATGTGAAAAAAGAAAAAGAAATGCTTTTTAGCTTCTTGACTTGCAATGTTTTTTCCTCTTAGTACCTACTGAACAGCATGACAGAGCTTAGAAACAATATTTATACTTATAGCACAACTTCCATCTGCAAACTCTTGCATGTCATATAGATTTGTACACTCCTTTTCATAAACACACATCCCGAGTATAAACAGCTGAAAAGGTAAATAAATCACTTCTCCTGAGGTAGGACAATATGCAAGATGGCAGAGAACACCTGTACTATATGTGACCTAGAGACTGCTGTGAACAGGACTCCAGCTGCAGAATTGGTTCCGCAGAGATGGGGAAGGATACAAAAATCCTGAATAGAGTCTGACTGGTGCAGGCTGAGAACCTCTTCTCTGCCCCCCTGTACACATGGAATGGCTAGAATGATATACAGTTATCCCAGTTCAAATATCCCAGTTCAAAAGCTGGGCTGTGGATCCAGGTCTTTAATGATGGTAAGACACTGATTTGTATGTGCAGAAGGTAAATTTTGCCTGGCAATAATAACCCAACTTGTGAAGGGCACAGATTTCCTTTTTGTTTTATTTAAGTTCAGGTCCAGCCTCATGCTATGCTCTGGTGTGTTTCTGACCTCGTTCCTCAGGCCCAGGCACGGCTGCCTTTCCTCTGGCTGGTATCTGTGGCATAAACACAAAGGTGATACCCACAGTCAGCATTGGATCTGACTGTTCCTGACAACTCCTGTGATACAGCAACCTCAGGGACTCGAGGACACATCTGTGAGTAGATGTAGTAGCTGCCATCTGCACGAACTGCATTATTTAACTGCATTGGCACTGATTAACATTTGCTGTAACCTATGGTAATGGGCTCTGGGGGCTTTCCATGTCTGCTACACAGTGGCAGCTGATGTCTCCTGCTCCGTCCTTAAAACAGGATGTTTTAATTTTTAATGGAGCACATGTTCGATTGGCTATACAAACAGGCTAATCTGCAAAGCATGTGCTCAATAACAAGCCAAGCTATGCAGCCAGAATAACAACACTGCTTTGCCATGCACGAGATGTAAAAGGCTTCCTGCTCTGTGCCACCATCACTCAGCGCTGATGGTCAAGAGAAATGACTGTGCACATTCACCATTTCAACAGCAGCCCTCTGGAATTGCCTGTTCCTCAGCTGCACCTCGGGCTGCCAGCTCGTTTCTCATTTGGGAAACTGAACTGGAGAGTTGACAAAGTTCAGGTGCCTGGAACAGCAATCATGGGGGTGCAGCAGAAGCATTTGGAGGCAGAGCTGAGAGGGGAGAGCTTGGCCAGGGCTAGTGCAGAGGGAAGAGAAATCAGCTGGTGGGCATTTAGACAGAGAGCAGAGATGTGGACACTTCCCCATTGCTGGAAAGAACGCATGAATAAAATCCTACATGACTGTTCCTCCTGTCAGATCTCCGTTAACCCACAGACACCAGCCTCGGGGCTTGTCTCCTGAAATCAGGATGTCGACATGGAGCGTGTAACAGCCCAGGCAGCTCTCTGATTTGCTCTGGCCTACATCTACCCCATGCATTCTGTTTCTGCTCCCAAAGAGAGTAGGATGCTCCAGAGGCTGTAACTGAGTTTTAACCTGTTCACAGCTGCCACAGCCCCCAGGGCCCTTCCCTGAGGGAGCACTTCTGGGGTGGGATACAGGCCCTGACTGAAGTCCTGCAGCCAAACAAGGAGCAAAGATCACTTCCACAACAGGCACATGCTAAGAAAGTAAAAGAGGAGGAAAATGAAGGCAGCAAAATAAGGGCTGACATATTTATTGGGGAGACTTAAGCAGATGGGTGGGAACCCAGGAATCTTGGACCTTCAGGGTGCCTGTGAAAGCTCGTCAGGTCATTAATTTTCCAGACTGAAGGAATATGCTTTAGTTTCAGATTTTTTTCTTGTAAGAAGAATGTTTCCAACAGTTCAGTAGGGTTTTTATCTGTTTCTTTGAATCGCTTGTTACCTCTGACCTGATTTGTCTACAGAATATGTCAAATCTGTAACAAGCATGGGCTGATTAAACGATTAATGGAATGCTATTTTAGGAGAGCCTTGACTTGCTCCAAACCTGTACTCATGACTGTTTCTGACGCATAAACATGAACTGACCTTTCAAAAAGGTCACTTTTACTTTTCAGTTTTCGTCCATGATGAATTATGCTTTTGAGAAAGCCACTAAATTACAGAGCCTTTCATTAGATGTAAGAAAGTTGGAGGAATGTTAGGAGGAATTTCTTTCCTCTGCAATATTTTTGAATCTTTCCTTCACAAAGTACACTTAGGAAGCTGTTTCATGACTGCATTAGTAAATACATCTACAGAGCTAATGAACAGCTTTTCCTGCCTTAAGCTATGAATATTGAGGATGCTAACTCAATTATCCCACTCATAAGTGGCCAGCCAGGTCTCAGTGCAAGAACTTCAGCACTGAGAAATATATTCTGCCTATGGAAGCAATGGGTCCATTTCCAGCAGTGTTCTGCTGTCAGAGAATAGACCTGACATTCACCCTTTGCCTGTGGTTATCCTGGAAGCACACATGAAAAAATCAGACTGTTATTGCTTATTTTAGGTTTTTGGAAGGTGATGGGATATTCAAAAAAAACCAGATATAAAAAGCATTGTAAATGCTCTGTGAACTCAGAATAAGGAGTAAAACATCCTCACACAGCAACCTAAAATCCCATTTGGTGAATGCTGCTCGGTCCTGGGTGAAACAACATGAGAAAACCCAGCCGAGCTGAAATGCTCCATCTCCCTCCCAGCAGCATTATCAGCCTGAGCTGAGCTCTACAACGAGATCTAAATCAGTGAGGGCAGTATTAGAGTTTTAAAGATAAAGCAAGTATTGATTGGTGTGCAGAGGCCCAAGCTTTGAACCCTTTTGATAAGAGACCTTGTCTATTTGAGAAGTCAAAAGCTCCCAGGATTGTAACCAGATTCTGGGCAGGCACAGTCTCCTGCCATGTGAGGGGACAAACAGAAGATCTCTGGTTAGCTTTCCTTCTATTCCCAACAGCCCTTATCATGTATGAAATAGTTCCCAGCACATTAACAATTGTATGAACCCAACTCTCAGGCAGTCTGGGGAGAGAAAACCAAAGCCATGGAATTCAGGTCTTTGCACTACACACTGAGAAAACTGACTCCAGCTCATCTGTAACTCAGGAAGGTTTAGTCTGCCCTACAGATACCAAAATGCTGCTACATTAATGCACAAGGGTGTCCTTTCCATCAAGTTACTTAATTAGCTTATCTGGAGAAAAAACTATACCAATCAAATTAAATATTAATCACATATAAACTGCTGATCACAATCAGCTGGGGGTTCACGCATGCAGAACGTAGGGATCGCAGTGTGATTTCTTTTCCCAGAGTTTCCTCCTGCTCTCTTTCCATTGCCAATTTAGCAAATTCATATAAGAAACAAAGCCTGAGTTTTCCAAGTACAACATGAACAACACACCAAAAGTTTTTCTACACTAAAATATTGAACTAAAAATTCAGTTCCTTTAAATCTTTCTAAATCCTTGCTTCTGATTGGGTTCATTAATAAACATGCTGGTTTTGTTACAGGGAGTGACATATGGCATAATCCGCTAACAGGAAGAAGTATTTTGCATTTTATTGTAGAAAACAAACATGCAAACAGGTTTTCACAGATGGCTTTCTTAGCTTCTGGGAGGAAAAAAAAAAGCTTAATAATGCTTGAAAACAATTCTTCTCTCCCCCCCCCCCCTTCTTATAAGAAGAGAAGGAAAAAAATTTTGACTAGAACTGCTTTTCAATTAAAGTAAGTTCTACTCTAGATATCAGCTGTACCCCAGCTCCCTTCACACTACTGCTGCTTCTTTAGTTATGCATGAAATAAAAGCCTATGAACTTGCCAGTATCTGACAATATGTGCCCAGGAAAAAACCCAAAAAATGAAACCAAAAAGACCCTGTGTGAAATCCTTGTCTTTGGTTAACTGCTGAGTGCTGTGAGAAAACCACCAAAGTAACCACAGAAGGTTTTTAATCAGGAGGGATTTGGATCTCAGGAACTAGACCTCTGTCCATATTCCCTTATCACACTGCTGGCTTGATCACATGTGAGGATGTGAAATCTATGGCACATAGCACTGAAAAATAGTGTATTATTTAAAATTTAAATTATGAATAAGCTGCAGTAAGTCTAAGAAATACTTCTGTAAACATTGCAATACTTGCAAATGTAGGGCACCTTTCTCTTCTGGTCATTGTCCCTCAGACTTGTCATGCTGTTCCCTCACCACCTTCTCTCTGCAGTTGCTTGGGAACAACACAGACCTCACCCTGAACCTCTCAGTGTGAGATGTTCAGCATCATTTTGGAGTTCTGTCCAGCATATCCAGCACTGTACAACCCCAAGGCAACCCAATTCCCTGCCCAGGGCATGAACACTCCTTGCAGCAAGCACAGACCTCCCTGTCTATCTGTGAGCACTGTGATGGCTGTCAAGAACCACCAAGCATTATGGCCCACTGTAGTGCCCCAAATCGTTTTGGGATCTGATATTGAATAAATTCTTTAAAATACCTGCCATTTACACCTGATTAAACCTCTGCCTACTTCACCAGAGGCTCCAGCCTAGAGAGGGAGGAGATGACTTCCCACAGGTGACAGTGAAGTTGTCCCTAACAGTGAGAGAAGTGTTTGAAAAACTCATTTGCCTGAGGTTGCAAATTCCGCCCTACTCTGACCAGAAGGAAGGATGCAAACCCAGCAGGCAGCCTGTCTAGTGGAAGGTGGAATTGGAGGATCTTTATGAGGTCCCTTCCAACCCAAACCAGTGGGGGATTCTTTGACCTGCTCTGAGCAGGTCAGCTAGAAGCCAGGTCCCTTTCCTGCACTCTGCAATGCTGCAGCTGTCTCTTCCTCACTCTCAGTGGAGGCAGGATTGCTTATCCACAGAAAGGCTGAAAGCTGTGGCAATTCTGCAGGTAACAGCGGAATCAGGAATGTTCCTGCCTGGTAATTTCCACTTGTATCCCCAGGACTGGAAGAGAGAAATACTCTTTCTAACAGGAAGAACACTGCATTCCAAACTCCTACAAACCCATCTTTGGGAAGGGCCTACTCTCCCTAAGGGAGCAAAGCCTAGAATATTTGTTATTGCCATCCCAGTCTCATGGGGGTAGGAAATACCCAGTTTCTGTAGGATAGGAAAGGGGAATCAGCTCAATCCAAAGATTGCAGGACTCAGGTCTGCCCTGTGCGAAAACACAAACCCAGTGTTGCAGAAGTTCCCTGCACTAGGAGTACCTAAGCACTCTGTTATTTAGGTGGTGAAAGCAGCCAGCCTAATCCCTGTATCTCTTTTGCATAAGGAATCTGAGCTGACAGCATTTAATCAGCTCCAAATTTACACTACTGATACCTTTTCCATTTAATCACGACTGCAGCCTTTTGAGAAGTAATTCCCTTTGGTTAAAATTAACAATGACAGGCTGTGTTTTTACACACTGTTGAAATGTGTAAAACAATCAGATGGAGAAAAAAAATATGCCCTCCTTTTTCCAAGCTGATTTACGATATATATGCAAACCCTATTAAAGTTAAACCATGCTTTTCAACGAAATGAGGATTTCCAACAAGCTGCTCTCCATTTTATTTAAGGATCCCAATGACTGATACAAACAGTGGTAATCAGCTCTATTGCTAATACAGGAAATTTGGGCTGAGAGATAACACTTAACCCCTAAGTGAGAAACAGCTCATAAATCAAAGCCACTTTGTGGAGAAACTTAAGACCCTCTCTTGTGAGCAGAAATCAGATGATATCCTGCTGAGACCCATTATACTCCTTTCTCCAAAATCTAAAGGTTAAATAAAAAGAGAAATTAATGTAGAGAAGGAAGGAGATCAGGGGAAGTAGGGACAGGAGTAGGTTGCTAAGAGGAATGCAAATACCTAAATAACTGGGTTAATCTTATCACAACACATAAAACAAAAGTGGGAAGGATATGGTTACAGCTTGGAGGAAAAGCTCAGCTCTGGGGAAGTGGCAGGGCCTGGCAGATGCCTTCTCACTGCCTCGGATGTAGGATACACCCCCACACCTCCTAGCACCTGCACAGAGGCAGTAGCACAAGTCCCTCTGTGTCCCAGCTGTGAGGACACAAAGGGCACATCAGGCTGTGCAAGGCTGTGGTGTTACAACCTCTGGGATAATGGGATGCACAGAGCTTGGAACCTTGTCTGGGGAAAATAACCCTGACTGGCACCAGACATGAAGCCAAACCAACAGGTACCATGGGTTAGCTGGAATCACAACACACAGGATGAATCTGAGGCCAGCACTGGGGAGTATTGATTAAACCTTCCTAAATGAAGAAACACAAAAGTCCAGTGAGGAATTTCTCTGTGTCCAGCACTAACAGTGGCATTAAGAGACAGAAGACCAGATGATTTGCTGGGAGTCCTATCCCACTGCAAATCAGCAGCAAGATTTGAACTGGTTCATCTCAGCCATCAAATACTCCCCCAAACTGCCTAATCACAATGAGCCAGCTGGAAAATATGCATTGTAACTGCTCCCTCAAAGAATCTACTGTGTTTTGACCATGGAGAAGTAAAAGCCACCACCAGCAGCCTCCATAGCCTGGGACTGTTGGTGTCTCTGCTGTGCCCAGGTGTCTCTCCCTGGTTCTGGCACAGGTGTGTATGTCACAGGGGGAAACCCCCCGGGAATGAGAACATTGTGGTATGATGAGGCCTGGGGTTTGCCAGGTGGTGATGGGAGAAGAGCAGGAGAGCAAACACAGAGGGAATGTCCCTTTGGAGAAGAGTAGAAGAAGCCTTTGGCTCTGATGGTTTTCCTGCCTCCCAGCTGCACCTCTTACAGGGCTTATCACCCTGGGGCTGTGGGCTACGAGCAGCCAAGCTCAGCTAAAGCTGTGCAATGCTTGTTTTTCTGGGAACTGGTTGGAACTATGGTGTAGATAAACATGGACATTTCCTCCAAAGATTACACTCCACTACAACTTTTTCTGCCTGCATGTGCTGCTTGCAGAATGTTGAACTTGTTTCCAAAATAAATAGCTCCCAAAGAGGGTTTAATAGGGTTTGCTGTTTTCCAGAGGAAATAGATTGCAAACAAACTGTTTCCTGCTCCTATTTGAAATGAATTTTGGTCCAATTATTTTCTTTTTTAGCATAAAGCTAAATGGACTATTCTGCCCTGTCCCTGACTGAGTCCAAGCATGATTTCTTTTGATTATGCTTTTATGTTGCAAAATGCAGGGCTCTGGCGACAGAATGGACGGCTTGGGGAGAGGGGCAGCAATTTTTTTTCTCCTTTTTTATTTTTTCCTCTTTTTTTTTTTTTTTTTTAAGTGTGCCAAAGCTTGTCAGCATTCACTTTTGTGCCTGCTGTGCCTGAATAAAAACACTGAAGGAGGCAGAGGGTGGGAGGGAGGGAAAAACCCCCAACAAAATAAGCACTGTCCCCCATGCCCAGGGGAGGCTGGCACAGAGGTGGGCAGAATTCAATAGCCTTTATATAGGGCATATCTCAAGCATTGGATGAAGCCTGATTTCCGTTTTCTCCTCATTATTCTTACTGGGTTTATTTTTTTCCGTTAATCCAGTATTATTTATTTTTTTTCCCACTGCAGCACTGACAATTAGTAGCAGTGGGGAGGGGAAACCTTGGCAGATTTCCCATCCTGACCTTTAATCCAAAACACAACTACACAACTTGTGGTCCAAAAGCTTCCTAAAATAAAGCTCCATCCTTATCTTTGTTTCATTTATACACAGTGTTGATCAGAAAAGGGAAAGGGAGGGAAGATCCCCTTGTTCCTCTTGATGAGAGTTGAATGTCATCATGTTCCTGGTATGGTGGGGAAAGCTGGAAATTTGTCACTGTCTGGGTTAGTGAGGTATTACCAAGAACCAAACCTCTTGATTTCTTTTAAGATAAAGACCTTTATTTTGGCTGCAATGTAGGAATGTACAAAACATGTTCTCATCTTCCAAGTCAAAGAAAAAGAAAGAAAGAAATCTGTTTCTATTTGTCTGGCTGACTATAGCCCTGGGGTAATAAATTCTATTGCAGGGACAAGGATGAAAACCAATGTTTTTCATTTTTGATATCTGGATTTAAAAAAAAAAAAGAAAAAAAAATCCAAGAAAAATCTTTATATGCCAGAGTCTGAATCAGCCTCCAAGGTCTTTCACAGAGGGAACCCTGGTGCAGGTTCTCAGCAAAGGCACCACCTCCTAGCCCTAATTACAGACAATTTTTTTATATATATTTTTACATCTTTGATAGATCAAGAGAGAGGCATGTGCCTTCGTAATTACAGCTCAAATCTTGAAGCTTTCATTTTTCTACTGATTATGACCTTGTCTCTGCTAAACTTTCAGCTTGGGCTCAAGACCCCAGTTACACAGTAAGACTCCAGAAGCAGAGAAGGAATGTCTGTGAGCATCTCCTCAGGAGGGTTCAATGTGTTTACTTGGGAAACCATATCTGGATGGGCCTTTCAGTCTGGGGAAGGCTGCAACAATGGGGTGTTGTCTTAGTTTGCTATCAGATATGAAATTGTATCACTGCTTGGGCTCGTACTCATACAGAAAAAAAGATTTTAATCACAATTTCTCTTACTTATCTACAAATAATTTGCTCCTGGGAAGGCAGAGCAGCTTCCAGTCTATTCCAGGTTCATGTCACATGTGCCCTGTGCTGCTTCTTAGCACGAAAATAAATTCCAGCTCTAAGAGCCAACAGATGCACACGACAGGTTCCACCTGATACACAGCAAAAGGCCTTGGGGCACATAAGTGACTACCAAATACCTGCTAGAGAGAGAGAAACTCAAACTCTTCAGTGGCTTTTAACTTAATATTTCTTAATTAAAATAAAATTGAAGAGAGGGGAGAGAAAAAAAATCCAGCCTTTAATTGTGTCAGCCATGGAAGAAATCTGAGATTGAGGGCTCCAGAGAAGAGAAAGTCCTTTTGGATTAAAACTCTACATTTTATATTTTATCTCCAAAAGGCTATAAATGAGGTTTGGGATTTAAAAAAGATTTCATATGATTTTGTAATTACCCAAGTTACTATTACCTGATTAACACAGGAATCCTAATAGTCTGTTGCACTTTCATTTCTCCAGTTGTGGTTGTCATGGGGCTTGGCACCTGTCACCTGTTCATTTACAGGCATTTTAATTAACCTACATTATGTATGCTTTTTTTTTCCCTTGGATTTAGTGCCTGAATTTCATATTAAAAAATAAAGTTAATAGCTACCTGAAGGAGGGCTGCTGCCAAAACATTCACAGTCAATCCTGCCACATCCATTTATCAGTACCTGTCACAGCCGAGCATCCACCAGTGCTTAATTGGAAGAAGTACAGGGTAGAATAAATTCCTCCTCGACTGATATAGGCCTGACACCCAGCACTACAAATGCAGTCTTTAATGTGTAGCTGTAGACAACCTGGATGTGCCTGGTTGTGTTTGGACATACTTCATGGGTCCTAATTCAGACAAAAAGTCTTTTTGATTTTGACTGAATATTGACAGAAGAATCAGGTCTGCCCCTTTGAGAATATAATCCTAAGAAAAGGAGTAAAGAGATAAAAATTTCAGTAACAAAATTCCATCAGGTTAAATGGCTCCTCACAGCCACTCCAAGCAGGTTGTTTCCATGTTTCACCAACCACTGCACCCGGCCTTGGAACGTGGAATTTACTCTGAAGCCAGAGAGTAGCAAGTCCCACTCACGTCCCACTCCCTTACACCAACTGCAGCACAGTTTTCACTGCAGAGCCCCAGGAACCCCCCAGGTCTCTGCAGAGAGACCTCTCCAAAGCCAGCCCAGCTCAGCACATACAGAAGTGCATGAGGTGGGAGGGATGAGCAGACACTTCTTCCTGTGCAAATCAATTACAGGTCCCTAAGAACAGTCCCCAGTTAGGGGAGTGAGCCAGACAGGGCACTGAGAACCTCCCCTGGAAAGGTCTCCTGGGTCCTGCAGAAGGACTGTGCTACTACCTTGGACAATTATTACAGGGAATTGGGTACTCCTTCATTTGCTAGGACAGACCAATCCTTAGAGCCTACACTTTTACAGTGGCCTGTACTAGACAGGGAGAGGCTCATCTGTGACATGTAGATCTGAAAGAGTACTTACTGCATTTTTACTATTTACTGCTCCCCCAGCCATGCCAAGGGGCTCTTCACACCTTTAAACCTGTCCCTTGCCTGTCGCTGCTGTAAACAACATAGACTCTGGTTCAGAGGGCAATGGCAAAAAGCAACTTTATTAGAAAATGGCACACACTTTTATAGTGTGTTCCATGGGTTAAAACACAGATTGGTTAACTGTTAACTATTAGAATACAATAGACTTACTGGAGAAGAAGGGACCAACACCCCTTGGAAAACAATCCTGCAAAACAACACTTGTTTTTCTTGTGTGGCATTTGTCAAACACTAGGTATGGAGCTTTGCTTACATTCTTTCTTCAGCTTTTCCCAGGCCAGTCCTGAGAAAAGCTGAGAACTGCTTTTCCCTGTTCACAGCAAGTGTCTACAGTTCTCCACTGAACTCTGTCCCTCTCACAGTCTGACTCTTCTTCCCTTCTGGATGAAGGCAAACCTGCTCCAACTTCAAAGCCAAAATAAAGGAAATGAGTGGCCAGAGTGAGCCACTTTCCTCAAAAAAGTGTTTTAATTTTCTAAGAAGATGCACTGTGCTCTGCACTGTGAGAGTCACGAGGCTTGGGCTCTGATGGTTTCCAGGAGAAGTGTGTTTGCCAGTCCAGGTCCCATGGCGAGTGACCTTCTCCTGCTCTCTGAGCAGGGATGCATTTGGAAGCACACTCGGGTTACCAGCAGCGGGAGCATGTTTTGTTGGAATTAACAACAATAATGTCAGGAGGGCTCTAATGTGTTAGTTAATATGAAGCAGTTAAACAGTTTTTTTCACTTCACACAGGCCCATAATGATCCTCAAGGCTGACAGATGAAGACACATACATTGAGGAGAGACAGCGTCAGTGATTATGGATCTTATAACCCACTTGGGCCATTAATTCTTGGAATTCTCAGTATTCTGCCCCTTCCAGAAGGAATTCACAGGTTGATGTAAATGCAACTGCAGAATTTTTGCAGTGACAGTCCCTGCCTGACAGCAGCTCTCAGACCCTAAATGGACTCTGTAGTATTTGACAATTCCACCCCCTTGGGAGGACAGCAATAACAAACCAGTCCCAAACTGGTGTGAAGGCCATGCTGCTGCACGTGGAGGAATTACCAGTGCTCTGAGGCAGACTGGGGGCACAGCACAGTTTATGGGGAAACATTTGTGGTTTAAATCAGATAATCAATACACACCTAATCCACACAACTGTCCCTTTTGACAACAGGTAAACAGAAATTACTTGTTGATTGGGTCTGCCAGCACCAGAATACAGTTTCCAGGGAGACATGAGTAGCAGGAGGAAGGATGGGAAGACACAGAGCACCTCTCCACCATGTAGGTACTATATCTACCATGAAGCCGTGGTGTTAAACTTGACACAACCCATGGATGGAACCCCAGAGAACAAACTGAGGACATCAACATGAATAAATAGATGAGACCCTGCCACCCAAACAGTGCAGAGAAGGACTAACCCTCACTCAAACAGGCCATCTGACTGTGCACCAGAAAACTGCTTTATTCATTCATTCATTCATTCAAAACCTTTTTCAAAACCTGTTCCTGGTCGCACAGCTACAGGGATACAGCAGCCCCAGCTGATAAACCCAGCAGCAGCAGTAGCAGCACATCGCCCCTCGGTCTCACACCTCACAGCTCCAGGAAAATTAATAGGAAGCCTGAATCAAGTCCTTTAAAAATGAAAAGGAGAGCAGAGCTCCAGGAAGCTGATGGCAACATTGATAATGAAAGCAGAAAAGACATTTCATTTAAGACAAGAACTCCAGCTTGCTTGGAACAGGAGGGAATTCAGCTTGCTCACTATTCCTCTGTTTTCCCCCCTCACCTCCCGTGTACCATCAGTGCCTTCTCTGCTCACACTCCCAGCCCTTTGTTCAGTCCTTAGAGCTGAAGCTGGGGCTGGGGCTGAGAGATGGGGACAAGGGGGCACTCAAGCTGGTGCCAGGTTTGACAGCTCAGCACTCTGGGGCTGGAGCCTGGAGGGGAAGAGCCAGGTTCTGCTCTCCAGCCACCGTGCACAGATGTCAAATGGCTGCGGAGCGCAGAGCCAGACCCCAGATCTTAATTCTTAAAGGATTAATTGTCAAGATGAGCTGCACTTCAGTATAGAATGAGAGAAGAGCTTTTTCCTTTCAGCATCGGCGCTGCTCCTCAGAGCCTGGATCTGAGCCATCCCTCCCCTCGCTGTTTGCCCCTCCATTCCCGGAGCCATCTTTGCCTGCAGTGCCTCTTGCATCAACAGCCAGGCAAGTACAGCTGGGAACTCTCCCAGGGCCCATAACTTCAACTGCACACAGTCTCCTGCTCCAGGCAATGATCTGCTCTGCTTCTTCCTACTTTAGCAGCTCTTTCTCACTACCAAGAAGGACAATAAAACCCCCCAACTCCATCTCCCCAACCATGATCCTGAATGTTCTGCATTTGTGTCGGTGCCTTTGAGTCATGCAGGAAGCGTGGCCACTAGGAGAGGGGGGGCTGCCAGGCAGAGCCAAGGACTTGCAGTTCAATCCACCTTGCCAGGAGCAAAACAGGAGCATAATTCTTACCACAGCACTTCAGAGCAGGGGCAGGGAACACCAAGGGAAATGTCACCACAACTGGGTGCACGAGGTGAATGTGACCCTCTAAAATTAGCAGGATGGGCCTGCTATCACACATCCCCTTTTTAGTGCTGCAATAATTCTCCCCGAGTAGGGAAAATAAAGACTGGAGCATACGGTTTCTATCTGTGCTGCACAGAAACTGATTAAAAATGCTAACAACCATGATTGTCCAACAACCAGGAGCTCCCAAGAGGCTCATACACACAGATGGTGATTAGTTTGGGATGGCCAGAACAATCACTAGTACCATGTTGCAGTAACACCCACAGACTATCTGTCACAGTCCCAGGAGACACTTAAAGGCTGTTTACTTCATACAGTTAACTTGAACCATAAGCTTTACAAGCCTCTTTGATACATTTTTAATCACTCTCCTCATAAACCTATAACATTTCCCTGCACTGGTACATGGTTGGGTTCTGTGTATCACAAACTCCTCATCAGGCTGGAGGGAGGATGACGGTGATGCGCCTGGTGAGTCCACCATGTCACTGCTGCCCAAAGCCCTGTGTCATCTCTGCCAGAACCGGCCATGTCCCCACTGCCCAAACCCACTGTGTCCCCACTGCCTCAACCCCCTGTCACCACTGCCCAAACCCACCATGTCACTGCTGACCAAATTCACTGTCACTGCTGCTCAAACCCACAATGTCACCTCTGCCCCAACCCCTGTGTCCCCACTACCCAATTCCACTGTGTCACCTCTGCCAGAACCCCCCATGTCCCCACTGCCCAAACCCATTGTGTAACCAGTGTCCAAACTCACTGTGTCACCACTGCCTGAATTCCCTGTCACCACTGCCCAAACCATGTCACTGGTACCCAAACCTACTGTGCCACCTGTGCTCAAACCTCTGTATGTCCACTTCCCAAATCCACCATGTCCCACTGCCCAAAGCCACCATGACCCCACTGCCCAGGCCCAGGGCTCCCACCAGGTCCTGAGCCCCACCCTGCTCTCCAGACAGATATGATCCAGCACAGCTTTCCCTGGCAGTGCCAAAATCAAGAAACTGATAGTAGCCACGTAACAAATATTAAAATATTAAGCCAATTGTTCATCTTTGAAGACTTCCATTTCCCAAATACTCTGTGGCTCTGGGTAAGTCAACACTTGCACTAAGGCTGGTGCAGGGATTGGGAGGAGTTTCTCTGTTAGGTTTCAATATCCCCAATGTTTCCGAGCACTCTGCGCATTGCTGTTGCCAGTACTGTATTTCTTCCAGAGATCATAATCTTTCTTTAAACAAAATGAACAGTTTTGTAATTTAGACCTCTCAAAGAAGAATCTCCCAACAGCAAAGCAGCCCTGCCCTCACCCCCCAGGCAAAGCACAGGGTCCGGAGGCTGCAATCCATCTGACGTGAGCAAACAGGGCTGTTTGTCCAGGCAAAGCCCCCAGCGCCGATGGAGAAATTAATCACTCCTAAAACCTTGTCCAGAAGCAGGGCTGGGGAAGCAGCCCCAGACACCAAGGCTTACTTCTGTCAGGGCAGTGATTGCCCCGGGGAGCTGGTGCAGTGAAGTCACTGGGAAAGCAGGTTAATTTACAGCACAGGGAGATGTGGGGCACGGGCTGTGGAAAGCCACTTCTGCTGCTGCCCTCATTGGTGTAAATTTAAATAACTCCCACAGAGAAATCCAAGATTCACACTGAGCAAATGTTAGTAGACTCTGCTTCTTTTTCGTTGTCAGTTTTTCTCCTTTAATTGCCTCATCTGTTTGGAGAGAATATGTGCCCACAAATGGATTTTTTTTAATGTTTCCTTTGCCACCTATAAAGTTGTTTCTGCTTCTGTCCCTTACTCGTATGAGATCACTTCCCACCTCTGGGCAGCATGAGGTAACCCAGTTTAGAGGTCTCAGGACAGATCTCAGAAACTGGGAAGTCATGGCTTCACTTGGAGACCTTCAGTGAGTGAAAACAGGATGGGGTGTTTGTGCCCTGTTCAGAGAAGTGGAACAAAAATAATGAAAAACTGAAACAACAAAATGTGAAGGAATCAGTCAATATATAAACCTGAAAACGTAAAATCCTACAATGCAGAGGTGTCAAATGGCATTATGGATAGGTATCTCAGCTGTTATGTTTGTAGTGAAAATAATTCTTTCTTTCTAGAAAATATGAACAAAATACATAGTTCCAATAAGAGGTATCTTAATACCAAAGAAACTTCCTGTATTTATTAAAAATATAGATTACTTTTAAAATTTGATGCACATTTTTAAAAGCAAAACTCAATTCCATGGTGTTAGGGAGCTTTGGGTGTTTCATTACATAATTTTAAAACATATTACAGACCTGTAGCTAAAAGCAATTAAAAACGAAAGTATTGGAAATTCCCAAACATAAAGAAACACCAGACAATATTTGTTTACACTTTATTTTTGCTTCTACTCATACATTGCCAGTCTGAAGTGTAAGAATCTATACTGGCATCTTCATAGCATTACCTGTCAGGAAGATGTCCAAACCTTTTTTTTTCTCAGCTTTGCCTTATAAAGCCTCATGAAGACATTTGATTATATATGGTTTTATTTAGTATCCCATGGCTGTCCAAACCAGCCTTATGGAGCCGTGACAGCTCCCACTGAGTGTGGGCCTGCAGTGGTGTTGGAACCTCTCACACTCTGTGAAGCTCTGCAGCTCCTCTACCTTATAGATCCAAGATCCCAAATGAAGCTCAATGCCACTTCAGAGCAGACCCAAAGCCACCTGAGAGCAGACTATGGCCTGTGTGTGCAGAGCACCTACAGAGTGCTGGGCCAGCCCTGTGCCCCTCACTTTCCTGGATGTTCCTGTCCGTGCGTCCATCAGGTCCCATCTCCCAAATGGTGAGGTTGTGACAGGCACTGTCTTGGTTCAGCACCCACCAAAAGGGGCTCTTGTCTGTCTCTGGACATCTAAGGAACACTGCTAATTCAAGAGTGATGGTGGCACCCAATTTCAAAGAGCCTGAATGGTGTGAAGGCCACAGGAAGGCTGTTGAGTGGCCATGAGCCCCTGTCACAGTGGAGCTCAGTAATCCCTGGGGTGACCAAACTTGTGTTTGGTGTAAGGCAGCAAAGCCACAGCAGAGATGAGCACAGAGCAGACAGCCCTGCCCTGTGCCTCCACCCCCAAACAACACTTCCTCCTCCATGAGTCTCCTTCCACATGGCTCCACAGCTCTGGGCCCCGTTTGCCAGAGGCAAATACTAACAGAGAGAAACTCTTCTCCACCCAACTTGCATAGCTGGGAACCTATTACCCAACCCAGCAGCCAAAAAGAGAGCAACATGATTAATGGAAATGTGCCTTGCTTACTTCTGAGCTCTCTACTTCCCCACCCACACACAGACATAAACTTTTACAGCTTTGGCTACTTAAGATCTTAACCAGACAATCTGCACAGGGTTATAAACCATGGTAGGAACCCTCAGGCAACAGGGGCCCTACATTAGCAACCACTCAGTATTGAACAATTAGATTGATACTCATCAATCATTTACTTGAAAAGAAGAAGAAAATATATTAAAAGGGACTGCAGGGGATTTATCTTCCCATACTGATAAATTGTTAAAAATTAATGAACTAGAGCAACTCTGAAAGAGAAGTAAAGCAAACCCCCCAAAAACCTCAACCACCACAAAATCCCCACAGGCCCTCAGAAAGCTCTTAAAGGGGCTTCTGTGTTAAAGATACTTTGTCCTCTCTGGCCTGATGGGTTTTTTGTTTTCGTGTGTGTTTGATAGTGTTGATATTCTCCATCCACAGGTCTTTCCCTGACACTTTGCATCCCAGGCACAGAACCACTTTTTCATCTGTTCCTGGAGGAAAGGAACAAAGACACCACAGTTTGCAATCCCCGTTCACCAACCAGTTCTGACCTGCATATGGGCACTGTTCCTTAATTTGGCAGAAGGCTATTTAAGAAACTTCCCACCCCTTTGTATCCTTTAAACTGTCAAACCCTGCAGCACAGCTAGAGCCATGAAATTCAGCAAGGTGCCCAAACTTTGTGCGATACAAAGCTCCCTGGCAGCTTACAAATAGCCCGAGGGCTGTGCTGAGCTCACATTAAACAGAACAGATTGCAGCTGCCTCCCCATCACACAGAGTTGTGGGCACAGAGATCAGAGGTCCCATCACTCACCGCTCTGCACAGGCCCTGCCACTCTGTTTGCTGTGTCTTTGCCTGTGTCATTGCAGATCATCAAAAACACATTCGTTTTACTTCCCTTTCATCTGGCTCAGACGTCCTCAGATGCAATAATAAGGAAGAACTGATGGGGAATGCTGTCCATTCCCTGGTGCAAGAGGAGACCATTCACGGCTGTATTTCCTTGTCTCTGCTGTTACACACAGGAATGATGCTGTTTTGCAGACTCTAGGATAGGCTTTGTTTTGGGAGCTCTGGGAGAACTTTGTCCATGTGCTGCTGACTCCTCAGGGCACAGGGAGTGCTGCTGGGAATATGGATGTGTGTGTTGTGGGCAAACTGCTGAAAATATTTATGTGCTGAAAGTGCCAACCCATGTTGACAAAGCTCATGTTCCCACTGTTCATCCCTTTCATGTGTAAAAGAAATGGGGGAAAAAACTATAAGAAGACTAAACTAACCGACTAACAAACAAAAAAACTCAAGGGGGATTTTTTATATTTATCAAACCTAAAGATTCAGTTGTGAATATGATTATGAATATAAGGGGGGGTTTAGATTGAAAACCAGATACTTGTAGTCACTCCTAATGTTTGTTGTTTTCCACCAAAAATGCACCACAACACCAAAAAAAAGACCCATGAGCAGTTCCTTTTTCATGACAGAATTCAAAACATTGAAACTCCCCATTTTTACTAGATAATAAGTCTTTAATTTCCAAAGGAAAAGAAGCAGTGAAATTGTGTCCAAAATGAAATTAATCCAAAGACAGTGAAACCTATTTACAATTAAAGAATGGTTTTTTTCAGTCCCCCTTGGATTACACTACAGGCAAATAAAATTTGTCCTTCCTGCTCCCTTGTATGGGGCTTTTTCTATGAACGTTCCCTTGAGAAATAGCCACTTCCACCCTCACTGTGTCCATGGCAATAACAGGCAAGACCCCCAAAGACAAAACATAAAAAATTATGAGAAGGATTCAGATTGAAAAGGGAATAAAGGGAATTAACTCCTCATGTCTGCATGTACATATGTGTGTCTGTACATACCAGCCTATGTGCACTGAAGGACACAAAGATTGATTTAATTTTCAGCTGCTCACAGATGGCAACTTCCCATCCTGGCTCCCATGAATCATTCAAACCTTCCTCTGCAGCCTCCCAGATAAGACTGAAGCGATGCAAGAGGCCTTGAGCCAGCCTCTTTGCACACAGGTGAAATCCACCTAAATTCTTCATTATGCAGGAGAGAAAATGAAGCCTATCTAATAAAATTAATAGCAATAATAATACTTTGCATTGCTAAAATGCCTTCCAGCTCAGGAACTCAAGGCTTGATAATTAATGTCTCTTTAATTTTATTTCTATCGATTAAAGATCCAGCGGAACAAAAAAAGAGTCTATTAACAAAAGCTAATGTGATTTTCAGTAGGAGCTGGTTAAGGGAGGAGCAGTGATGCTGCCATTCGGGCTGCACAGACAGACATCTAGACAGTACATATGTCCATACATTCCCTAAATTAGCACACCCTCCACTCGGCGGTTGTTCGGGGAAATTAGGCGGTTGTGTATAACTGTAATGAGGTCATACAGGGTCTGATCTCCACTGGGATTTAATTAACTCTGAATCTTATAAATATTGTGCTGAATTATCGTTAAATTTGCATAAAGGTTAGAATCAAGCTGGACCAGCCCCATTTACCAGAGAGGCCTGAAAATAAAACCTCGGAGTAAAGATTCTTTAAACAATGTTTTTGTATTGCAGTACAGCCTTGTTTTGATCTGGGACTGAAAATATATTTAAGGGGAAGGAAGGTTGAGAGGGAGGGGAAGAAGGAGGCTATATTTCAAACAGACTTTCTAGATAACTTCAAACAGACTAATAGAATGGTGGTTTGCAGCCTGGAGATAACCCGTTCCTCCAATGGCCTTACTCTCAGTAAAAGGAGATCGTATCAAATATATACACAGTTATCAAGAAATCTTTTCCTCTTTTTTATTTTTATTATTAAAGCAATGCCAGACATAAAATAACATTGCCAGGAAGACCAGAATGACAAAACCTGTAAAGGTGGAGGCACAAGCACTAACTCTGCTCCAGGGGAAAGCAGGGCCGTGGTCTCCTTTCCAAAGATTCCTGCTCAGGTTTTACCAAAGCACAAGCCCCACTGTTTCTGAGGAGAACCAAGCAAAGATGACACAGGGACTGCAAGATTTGGTACCACTCACAACCTCATGTATGTCAAGGCCAGGTTGGATGGGGCTTGGATCAATCTGGGATAGTGGAAGGTGTCCCTGCCCATGGCAGAGGGTGCAACAGGATGGGCTTTAGGGTCCCTTCCAACCCAAACCTTTCTGGGATTCTCAATTAATTTTAAACTACTGTCATCCTAACCAAAGCCTTTTGGAATGATGCAGAGGCAACAGAGCCACCCCTAAGTTGTTGCTTGGCTACTGAGGCAAGAGGGATAAAGCTGGGAAAGGAGACAAGGCACAGCTGCCCTGGGTTGCAGGCTCTGGGCTGCAGGGGCATCCAAAGAGCAGCTGGAAGGGCCACAGGTCCTTCCCACCCCTCCACCTCCTGTGCCAGCGTGCTGTGGCTGTGGCTTTGTTTGCTTTGGGCATGTAGAAACAGCAGCAGCTCCTCTCGTGGCTGCACAGCACCCCTGAACTTTCACTCCAGAGCCATGTAATTCCTGGGCAATATTCCTGCTCATCGAGTCTCACCAGCAGCCCCTCGCCAGCCCGGCCAGACTGATCCTCTGTCAGCAGGACCCTGCTGGGCTGTGCCTTCATCCTGCCCTGCAGCAATCCCACAGATGTGAGTCAGCCCATGTGTCCTGGCTGGTCTGTGGGCAGCCAGGGACTGCAGAGCTCCAATGCTCCTGCCAGGGCTCCATAAACTCCAAGGGAAGTTTTCCTCTCTGCCAGAATGTACAGTGCTGTCCAAGAACACCTCTCTGTGCTGATCACAGGCTCTTGGATCTGCTCAGTGACTGTCCCCCAAAACTACTCTGGCTCTGGTGTCAGCCAAGGCGTCTCACAAACGGCAAAGCAGAGCTGGCATCCCAGAGCTCTGCCCCAGGGCATGAGCTGGCACGGGCACATAGACAGAGGAGGAAGGGACAGCCTGTGGAGATCAGGGGTAGATGAGGCCATCCAGAGATGTTACAGTGCCTGGAGCAACCTTGTTGAGTGAGGTGGTAACAATAAAGTTCCCTGTGGCCAAACCCGCACTGGAAACTTCAGACAGGTTCACCTGGGCTGGATCACATTGCTTTGGGCTTCACTTCACCTGGCACTGCACTCAGAGCATGCTGGAGCAATTGGCTCTTTCACACCTCGCCCTGCTACATCTCTGGGTGGGGAATGCTTTAGAAATGGCTTGAGGTAACCTGCTGAGGAATGTGTTCTACAAAGCAGCTGAAAAATGTGATTTGAATCAAAACATGAACAATAAATTAATTTTGTTAACTAGACTCATCAATGAGGGTGCCTTACTTCCTATAGCAGTTGCATGGGAAACGACCTTCAGCAGGGCCTCCCCAGAGTGGGTCACAGAGGTCATCACGAGAGGACAAGCACAGCAAGACCTGCCCCGGGGACACAATTCATGCAGGAGGAGATGACTGGAATGAGCTGGAAGGCAGGCAAAGACCTGCTCTGAACATCAAAATGTCTTGACGCCTCTCACAACATAATTTTCTTCATAAAGCAGCACAAGACAGAAAACCTCAAGGAAAATGAGTACGTAAAACTTATTCTAGGAACTGTCTGTGTGACATCTGCAGCCTCCCCAGGTCCTTCTATTACCCTCCCTATGAGCGTATCAAATACTTATGAAAAATTGAGAAATGGGAAACATAACAGTTTTTGAATTATGGTGCACATCCAGAGTCACGTGTAAAGTGCAGCATTAAGAGACACCCATAAATATTCACCTGAAAGCAGAGCTTTACTTCCACAACCCCATGGTCTGTCAGTATGCCTCTTTGCCAACTACAATGCTGCACAACTCAGTGAAGTCACAGATCAAAGGAAACTCTTTTGAGGTTCAAGAAACCCAAAAGACTTTTCACTCCCCACGTGTGCTATTATCACTATTACAAAGCAAAACTGTCATGCTTGTGGTACAATTTGGCCAGAGACCATTTGTTGCTTTGTTCTGGTAAGTGGCATTTGAAATTGGTACACTCTTCTTCAAGTTTGTTCTTCCCTTCTGAAATTCCCCCTAAATGCATGGTGGGCATGGTGATATCAGGTCAAAGGTTGGATTTGAGGATCTTGAAGGTCTTTTCCAACCTTAATGATTCTGTGGTTCTATGATTCTACGATCACTGAAGCTCCAGCTTCAACCTGTCCCACGGTCTTACCCTGGCCTTCTACGAGGGAGCACTTCACCTCCTGGACTTCTCCACAATTGAAACCTGCCCCTGTTATGGGGAAAATCACTTTGTCTTTGCCCAGCTCTGCTCTCCTGCATGCCCACCTCTCCCCACACTCCTCATGAATAGCCACCATTGTAGGGAGGCTGGAGCCCTCTGCCAGCACGGGGCTGCGCTGAGCAAAAGCCATCAGCCTCACGCCATCCATGGCCAGAGAGGAAAGGGATTTTCAAGGGACTGTGAATTAAGCAAGGAGAACTAGAAGGGGGGGAAAAATAGACTTAGGAAGTCTTTTCAAGTATAGGGCCCAACACTAACATTTGGAAATTTTTTAGGTCTAAGGAAAAACAGCAAGAGCCATTCAGCTACATTTGCTCTGACCTCAGCCAGCTCCCTTAGCTGAGCTCTGTTGTCATCACATTTCACATTATGATGGTGTTGTGAACTACAAAGAAAACAAGAAAATTGGCAAGTCAAGTATTTTGCCAGCTTTTCAGAGTGAAAAAGCATCCAACTGAGAGGTGCTGATTCCACCTTCCTCACAAAGCACAGGCTGCTCCACTGACCATGGGCAGTGTGACTGCACCTTCCCCTCACTGCTAATTCTTTAAAATACTCTTGATGACCTTAAGCCTCATTGAAATGATAAATTAATTTTAACATTACTGGATAGAAAGGGCCGACTGTGGATGGAGATAAATACATTATATGCAGTGAAGACAACAAATTGCCTTCAGGAGAATGGACAGAAAAAAAGAATAAAGTCTACTCAACTTTAAATTGGAACATGTAATCCAGCTGGGATTACACACAGATGCAGAGCAGGGAGAGGCTGGACTTGGCATAGCAAGAGGGCCCTGCCAGACCTCATTTGCACAAAGCTGACAGTGGAGAGCAGCTGCTGGGCATCTCCTGCCACAGCCTTCCCAGCCCTTCTGGGCAGGAGTGGCTCACCCTTAGCTGGGAACATCCACTGCAGTTCAGTTACAGAACCATGGAATCATGGAAGGGACCTGCCAGGATCACTGAGTCCAGCTCCTCTACCTGGCAAACACAATTTCACTGGCTCAGGACTCCACACACCTGGGCCAAGACAGTTGATATTGCTGAGCACCAAGCACCAAACCTTGCACAAGTTCTGATGCTTATGTGACCCCAAAAACCTGGCAGAAACAGTCCCCAAAATCTAGGGTAGTTTTCCTCTGGTAGAAGGGCTCTGTGGGCTCTCACAGGAATGGAGGAAGCACAATCCCCCTCCTCATCACCATGCTAGGACCTTCACACCAGTCTCCCTAATTATATCCACACTACCCAGTAGGACATCATAGAGAACAGATCATTAAAGAAAATAACCTTTTTTGGTGGTTTTTTTTTTTTTTTTTTTTTTTGTGTGTTAACCTGAGGACATTTTAATTTGCATTATTCAGTGATCTGGTTTCAGGCTGTTCCCCAGACCAGGGAAGGGTGGCAAGCAGTGGGTCAAACCCCAGCTGAGGTACCAAGGGGGTGAAAGTGTCACAGCAGCTTTGCTGTCACACACAGGGTCTGCCCAGGGCCTGACACAACAGCAGAGTGCGAGGCACTTGGGTGAGATGTGATAGACCAGAGTGGTTCAGAAATTGAGGTAACCTGCTCTTCTGACACCCCAAATCCATGATTCACAATAGTGGTATGGTAAGAGCTGCTGCTGGGGTGTTTAGATGTCCCTGTTTTCCAAAAAGAAGCCAGACTGCTTCTTGTCTGTGGAAAAAAGGGAGGAAAATGGAGGTGAGAGGGATAATAGAAGGAAAGACAGCACATCTTGTAGGTAAAAATCATGTTGCTTAGCTTGGAGCTAACCCCTACGACATACATTACTGTCTTTCTGTTCAATCAGTGTTCTGCTACAAGAATCAGTTACATTCAATCATCTGAAAGAGCTATTAAAATGCTGATAAAAAATTCATAAAGTAACACACAGTAATGAATCAGGAGAATTCAGTAAAGTGAGACCTACCCTTAGAGCAGGGCAAGAATGAAGGTGAACGATCGTTTGGGCCTAGCGGGCATGAAATACCCTTTTGGAAGATGAATAATTCTGTTTTGGGCTGATAAGTTGAACTAATTTATAATGCTGTTTTAGGTCCACTGCTGAAATATTTCAAATCCCTCAACTTTAAAATGCATTGCCTGTCAGAAACGGGTCTCTTAACAGTTTCCTCTTAACATTTTTCAAAATGTAACCTAGACCAATTTGCATGATTTACTGCTTTATTGTATTATACCGTGCATGATTTAAAATGGGAAATAAAATTTTTTTAAAAAGAAAGACAAGGTGGTGTGAAAGAATTGCTGCAGAAGAGATGCAATGGTTTTTTAGATCTCTGCACAATACACAAAGATGCTTTTCCTGCCCAGGATCAGGATGGGGAGGCAGACAGCCTTGTGGGAATTAAGCAGTGGTTTGTCACAACAAAGCCCAACTGTGTTTGCCTGGAGAGGCTCCCACTGTGCGGGAGGCTCCTGATTCCCCGTGGTGTTGGCTGAGGCCACTGGGAGCTGAAAGCAAAGAGAGCTGGGGGCCCCCAGCATCTCTCCATGTGCTCGGTGTCTTGTGAGTCCGTGGGGATCAGGATCGATTTGAGCTCTGCCAGCTCCAAGGTACAAGGCATGACTTGTCTCTCTGCAGGTGTTTTTCTGACAAGTGGGTAGAGCTGCACGGTTTCCCAGCTGACTTCTCAAGAGTCAAGTCTGAGAGCCTGAGGGAGAAGCAGCAGCAGCAGCAGCAAAGCCATCTCCTCTCTGCTTTCACTTAAGAGATATTCCTCTGAGAGCACACAGCTCCTCCAGTGCCACGTTCCTCCCTGGAGTGCTCTGTAATTGCACACAAGCTCTTGGCTAAAGCATTCCCATGACCAGTCCATTTGCACTCCAGAACATTGCTCCACTATTGTCCACCCTGGGACATTTGGGGGGACTGCCACACCATGGATGGCAGCAGCCTGGGGTGCCCAGCCTGGTGCTGCTGAGCTGGGATTGCTCCCCAGAGCGGACCACCAGGAAGCCCTGTCCACACCAATCTATCTGCTGTGGACAACAGCCTGCCAGGTAACCTAAACCACTCCAGGACAGAGGCAGGTGGCTGCTTTCCCTTCAGCATCAGGAGATGTCTGACAGAGGAGCTGGACTCCAGCATGGTGACAGGGATATTCACTCATCCTTGGGTGAATGTCCCCAGAGAAGTCACCTCGCCACTTGGTTCACTCATTCATTTTACAAGGAATACAAACCTTTGCCTCTGCAGTTGTAAGGACAGGCTGCCATTTTAATGGGTTCTTTCCCACTGCAGATATTTGCAGGAAAGCAAAATGGTGAAAACGTGCAGAGTGTATCAAGATATGGTGCACGCCTCATTCCTCAGCTCAACCCCTTGGCTCTGACACTAGCTGACAAACATTCTCACAACATCTTGAACTGGGTTTGCACAGCTGGTTCACAACCTACAGCTCTAGTTTCCTCTCTCACTGGGGCTAGAAGCATTCATTGCTTCTGAAAATGAAGTCAATGCGTTTTAAGTTGGAACTGAGGACAGTGACTGTCCAATTCATTTCCAACTCCTAAGACTATATTGTGTGACTGATATTAAAGAACAAAGGCAGATACCCACCCCAGCTGTAAAATAAGGCCGTGACTCCGAAGGGCACAGAGTTGTTCATTAGAGGTTTCTACAGAAAATATTAAGGGCACCAAATGATCCCACCATTTCCAGCTTCCCTTTCAAGTGATTTGTCTCCAGATCAGACCTGGATTCAAAACCCCATCATTGGAAGGACCCTCATTACCTGTGCTATCAGCACCACCCAGAAGTGTATCCTTTACCTCCTAATTAGGCCAACAAAGGAGGGCTATTAACAGCTAAATGTGTTACAAATGCAGCATTAGGGATAGAGACTATTGACCTTTTTACTCCTGGAGATCTATATACCCCTTTGTTCTGCTGAACACAGCTCCCCCTTGTCAGGGCATCACTGGTAACGGGAATATAATCTGTTCTCTGATTGCACACAGGCTTTCCTTGTACTCCATTAGAAAAATGAAGAAAGAAGTTATCTGTACATCTTGCAATGAAAGTCTCCCCTCAGCTTCAGTACATCCCAAACTCACAGAAAGCACTGAAAGCCTGAATTTTGCTAGTACTTGTTGAAGTGGATGAGAATGGTCAGCATTTCGTGCCGCACAAAATCTGCTTGTTAGTAACCTCAGATGACCTAGGAAGACTAAAGAATAATCCTGTGCGTTTTCACTCTGACTTTTGTATCAGTTGAAATCTTGGGAATCATCTACGTATTTTTAGATACAGTTGAGATCGTCAGTTGGAAAAAAAAAAGAAAAAAAAAACCCTCAAGGAATTCCAACTCCACATAATCTGTGATAATAAGGCTGTTATAGTGAAGGACTCTCTAATCGTGTATTTGTTCACCTGCTCCCTATTAGGCAGAACTGTTAAACCACCACTTTGTCCATCAGCACTTGAGTGCTCCAAGCTGAGTGTGCCCCTTTCAGAACTGCTGGCACCAGTGAAAGCCAAATTCTGAGACCTCTCTGAATAGGACTTGCATTGTTAGGCACGTCTGAGAGAGCCCTGCCAGAGGTGTCACAGCCCTGCCACCACCTCACCTGACAGGAGTCCTGTGAAAAGACAGTGCAAACTAGGAAAAATACAAAAAGAAAAAAAGAGAGAGGCAGGGGCAGGGGAATGCAGGAAGGGACATCCCTCACCTGATACTTTCCTCTCCTCCTCACTTTATAAAGTTAAACACTGTCTGAGATTTATTGCTGTGAAAAGGAAAGTTAACCACATAATCAATAAAAAAAAATCCAATTACAGTCTATGGTGGAGCAACACTGCGTATAATAAAAGTCTCACTTGCAAAGCCCTTACCCCACTCAGCAGCTCAGTTATGCAGGGGAGATTAAGTCACACATTCTGAACATGAAACCAGCGGCGCCAGGCCAGGCTTGGGCTCCAAGGGAACAGGCAGCACAGGGAAGGGAACAGGCAGCACAGACACTGCACAAAGCCTTACTGGAACCTCCTAAACCACCACCCAGCACCACCAAGTGCTGACCAGTTTCTCCTGCAGCCTGCCCTCCCTGGAAAGCCATTCTCTCAGTTTAGGTGACTCTTTTCAAGGCACATAGGGGTACTGCTCCCTTTCTTTCCACAGCCGTCATTCATCCAGGTGGAGGTTTGCTACCTCCATGAAGTATTCCCAGCAAAGCCATTAAAGTGGTTTCACACACTCAGACAGGCCATGCTGCAATTGGGACTCAGTGATATGGTAGATTTGGGGGGTAAATTGTGCAGCTCTAAGCCAAAGGAGGAACCTTAACCACTTCATTTGCAGAGCACAGAAGGGCTTTGTAGATTTTAAACCTGGCTCAGCCCCGTTTATCACAGGACACCGAGGAAATCAGCTTATCTCAGTTCCTCTCCTTCTACCAGAAGGATGAGTTTCAGTGTGAAATAATTTAGTAAAATAATTTCATATCTATAAAAAAATGCACACTGGTATCACACCATGAAGAAGGATTTCAAATGCTGAAAGAATCAGGCCATAGTTTCATATTCTTATTTCAGGATGACCACTCTGCCACATCTTTTGCATTATGTATTTTATTTGAATTGGGCAGGAACAAACTGGCAAGGAATATTTTTATTCGTGTTTGGGAGCAAAGATGATGCCTGGTTTGTGGTGAGATCAGGATGACAATGCTAGGTCCAGCTGCAGTTTTCCAGGACAAAGTTATCCCTTCTAAATTTGTGACATTAGAGTCAGGGTTTCTAGGACATCAGCACATTGTGCCATATTACCAGGGACTTCTTAAAATCCAAAATTAAATTCCAACTCAAGATTTACCTTCCATGGAACCACCATCTTAGTTCTCCTTGACATGGTAGAAAGAGTATCAGCACTGGGACAACCTACATGGGACATAACCTTGTGTTTTAGCAACATCACAGGAAAGCTGAACTTGTGACTTGTCCTGTGAAGTCACTGAGAGGAGGTTGCTAACACCAGATGATGATACAAGAAAAAACGTGACGTGTAAGAGGAAACTTCTCCTAAAACATGCAGAGCAGGGATATGAGGGAGCAACACAAGCCCTCACAGCACAGTTTTAGCATCACAAGGCAACACTGAACAAGTCAGAGTAGATCACAATGACTTTCAGACTGGGTAACATCTGAAATTAACTAATTTGCTTTCAGCTACACCAGTATCAACCAGGGCACAGCTCCCTCACCACGGAAGGGAGCAGCAGGATTGCTGTGCCCCAGCTCAGCAGGGTGAGGGGAGGCAGCAGGGCCCTGTGCTCCTTTGGGACAGACAGGAGGGGACAGCAGCTGCTGATGTCTCCAGCCCTGAGACACGCCTGGAAGCAGCCAGGGCACCCTGTGGAGTCACCTAATAATGATCTCTGCCAGAAACTGGCTCCTGGTCTCCTCATTGATCATCTATGTGTTGGAGTTTGTTCTTAAAGAAGAACAACAAGGAAAGGTGGTGTGGACATGGGGAAAATATAATTTCTTTTCTGGATTTTAGTCTAATCTTTAATCCAGTTTCAGTCCTAAAGAAAAGGCACATAGTACTAAAGGCACTAAAGTCCTGAAGAAAAGGCAATCATCAAACACAAAGCATCTGATTTTTCTTTTTATTTTTATTATATCCCTCACTATCCATGTTGCAAATGGTTCTTGGCTAGTTGACTAACAAGAGAGAAAACAGCATAAATCACTCACTGCTGCTGGACCATTTTACAGAATGACTTCAGGAGTGGTGGATTCTTCATGGAAAACAACTGGCACTGCATCTGCACTTCAAACTACTCCCAGGGTAACAGATGAAACAAAACCCATCCAGAGAGCATCTTTTTTGATTTGAGATTCAATCCTGTTTGTACTGCTGCTTCTGTGCTGCCATGGTCCCACCAGACCCAGTTGCAGATGAACTGCCCACGGGGACAGATGTCAGGAAAAGAGCACCTCCTGCTCTGCAAATGCTTCCCGTGGAAATTCCTTCTAAGACCTGGCTTCTTAGGTCTGCAAGGGTGCAGGTTCCAGATACTATTTCCTCTGAGTGAGAAGAAGACAGGAGGAGAGTGACAGTCTCAAGGCACAGTCCAAACATCAGGCAGGAGCAGCACTGCAGCACCCCAGGGGTTTTCTCATAGTGTCCCACAAACCTTAGGCTGTGCCTTCTCCTCTCTCCTGGGCAGTTCTGCAGAAAGCTGCAGCAGCACCTTGGCAGCTACTGATCACCAGCCCAGCCTCGCTCTCTCCTGATGCAGGCAGGGTTTCTTAGCCAGGTTTTCTGAGAGAACAACTGCAAAGTGAGCAGTGCTGACTCTCCCTGGAGCATCTCAGTACTGTGCAGGCTGGACACGGCTCATCCTCGTCCTGGGATGCCTGAAGACATGGAGGTTACACAATGCCCAGGACCAGGGATGCACATCCAGAGAAAACTGTTCCTGTGTGTTCTTGCCAAGATCCCCAAGCCATGCCAGAAGGAGCTCAGAACCCTGTGTGAGGAACATCCAGGCAAAGCCAAGGGGCTGCTGAGTTTGTCAGAAGGGACCAGCCAGAGAAGCCTTGGATAAATTTTGCTGGACACAAGAGCTGGTCGAGGGAAGGGGGATGAAGGCTGGGCACACAAAGCAGCTCCATCCATGCTCTGGCTGGGCTGAACCTATTCCCTACTCACTGTCACCCTGCCAGTCACAGCCTCCTTGGGATTCAGAGCTGCCAGAAGCACCAAATCTGTGTCCTCTTTGCACTTGATAGCAGCATTCTTGGATGCAAACTTAACACTTTACCCTAACCCAATTAATACCTAGTGTTCAGTCACAGCACTGATTAACATGTTGTTCACAGTGATTAAAACATTTCTTCTCCATTACCATACAGTTAAATGCTTGGAAGAGAGCTGCACTTAATGGGATACAGGCAAGGTTGCAAATCATGGCTGTCACACTTGGGGAGGGGAAGGAAAAATCCAGCCTTTTTTCCTGCTTCTCCCTCTTCTTTTAGAGTTGCTAATTAAGGGCTGACTTTTTGGGCAGAGAAAGAGGGGGGTGGAGGATGGGGAAAAGGAACTTTAGGTAATTGAAAGAATCCAATTCATGCAAGTGCCTGACTGGTGCTAACCTACATCATTAAAGTTGCCAGCTAACAAACATCAAACACAGGCCAGTATTAATGAAGCAGATGTATTAATTTCCGATTTCTGAGAAAGCTCAGCAACTGGCTGGCTTGCCAGCTTCCTCTCCCTCTCCCTCCCTTTCTCTCCCTCTCTCCCCATCTGACAGCACTATTAATGATCTTTAATGCCCCACAGGCACTAATGGGTCCCGCTGGGAGTCCAGAAATACTGCAATTTGTATTGAGAATTTAGACATAACAAAAAAAAAAAGGAAAAAAAAAGGGGGTGGGAAGAAAAAAAAAAAAAGATCCCTCTGCTCTGGGGAGCAGGCGCTTGATCAGTGGCTTCCCCCTGTGGAATAGCACAACAGAAAAATAAATGACAGCTCTGCGATTAAATCAAGCCTTCTGCTTTAAGTGCCAGAGAGTGTGTGATTGTCACTAACAATCTACGGCTTGTTAACACCGCTGGGCTATGAGCAAACAGCAGTCAACACTCCCCACCCCCGAATGGAGGCGAGCTACCCATTACTTCATTTAGCCAGCTCTATCCTGAGGGGAAACAATTCCCTCTTGGCGTGGTTTGGGGAGGGGGTGGGGGGGTTGTTATTGTTATTGTTGTTGGTTTTAAATAACTTTTGTTATTCATGTATTGAAAACCTGAAGGGAAAAGCGAGGTGGGGGGAGAAAAAAAAAGCCATCTGCTGCCACGTTCAGTCAGGCAATTACTCCTGGAATATCTGAGTGCAGGATACGACCCATCTCCTGCTGGTGCCCACCAATCCCCAGGCAGGGGAGCAGTGCTGGAACCAGGCAGGGATGGGGAGAAGGAGGGATGTGTGTCCCTCTCTGCAAACCTCACCAGGATCTCTCGGATCTGGGCAGAGGTCACAGCAATCCTTTCGTGTTATTTAGTTCAGGACAAGTTGTGTGTCTGCCTTCACCCCTCATCAGAAAATTAAGGTTTAGATTCTGCTCATTTTAGCCAGCAGAGAAAACCCAACGGGCCTCGGATCTGTTTGGCCATGGATGCTCCGAGAGGCAACAACAGACCAAAAGGCTTGGCTGGTACGATATATACCCAGAGTCCAAGGACCTCCTCCCATTCAAGTCAATCCCCAAACTCCCACCGAGTTCAAAGGAAGCAAGCCTGAACCCCCAGGCTGTTTCTGAATGTGCCAACAGCATGAATTATCTGAGCAGGATAATTATTTTTCTTAGCCAAGAGGCAAGGTATCCTTCTCACGGATACAAACTTCAAATATTACCCCACTGCTTCAGTTAGACAGAGACCAAAGAAAGGCACAACAGCTTCTTATCATGGAGTTTTCTGTTCAGATGGAAATATATCAGGGATAAGGCTTTAAGTCTGACATTGGCTGTCCAGACGTTTTCATAACACCAATAACATTTGGAATTTCATCTGCGAAATTACTCATATCTTGAGCATTGTAGATTTATGGTTTAGATATAAAAGAAGAGACTTTTTGACTCCGTCCAACAGAAGAAAGCAACAGATGGAGAGGAAGGCTGGGCAATAAAAAAAAAAAAAAATCAGGAACATTCACTTTCCCCAAAACAATTCCTTAAAAATTGGCCTTCATATCTGCCTCCAGATGAAATGGAGATGCTATTACACACAATTTAATTACAAAGTACTTTTAGATGGGAATGGAATGAGTCAGAGTTTGGGTTTTAAATACTGCTACCTGAAACTTTCCTAACTTCATAACCAGGCTGTTGATTTGACAGTGCAGATTGCTGTGCCCAAACTTTCAATGTGCTCATACAACACACAAAGAGCCATTCATTATGTTTCTCCTCTGCTCTCAGAGTTAGGCAAAATACCCTGAAGACCTATAATAAACTCATGATTTCTTGGAGGAACAATTTAGGCTATTTTTAAATGTAGATCTTAAAAGTTGTAGGATTACTGGATGGGAAGGTATCAATCAAGTGATTCAAAATGTCCATTCTCCTTAAGTGAGTGATGTATCTTCTTTCTTCTTGCCTGTCTTCTCCTCTTTTCTGTGTCAGTCATACATCCTGGCTGCTATTCACACTTCATTCACAATCCTCTGTACCTATAATCTCTGTTATTTGGCTGTCGACTCCTCATGCCTCATTAGGCATGTTTGACACCTGCACCTAATACCTTTTCACTGGCAGTGCAGGACAGCTTTTGACAAGAACAGATATTTTTCCACAACAGTTGTAAAGACGGTCTTCCCAGTGTGTACCTTGTGTATTTTATGGGGTTAATGTGATTTTACCTCCCTTATTCAATAAACTTACATCTTATTCCACTCTCCTTGTTAGTGGATTTTCTTTGTCTTGGCCAAAAGGATGTGTGCACGTGTCTGTGAGAGGGTAAAGCTGCAAGAGCAAAGCAGAAATTTAGGCCAATGGCCTGCATTAAGTACCCAAATCAACACAAATGTCTGCACGTCTATTTGTCTATTTTAAAATAGTATAAACCTAATTAACATGATAGCTTCTCTATATATAGGCATAGATGACATTACTCCTAAAGAAAACCCTCCTACTAATCTGACTTGAACTACTTAAAATAGAGCACCAAATTATGAGAATTCCTGGACTAGTAAATTACTGTACCACTCATGAGCATGAAATGAATTCTTTTGGGACTGTAACTTGATTTGTTAAAGTGCAATGAGTGGTTGCTCAATGTCATAAATGAGTTAAAAACATGTGAAAAGCTCCAGGGTCAGCACAAGTCAAACATGATCCTGCATGCCACTCATTTAGAGAGGTTAGTGCTAATTGAGGAGAATCCCACTGGGCAGTGCCAAGCCCAAACTCAAGGTGTACACAAGCTGTGTGAGGCTGGTTTGGGCTGTGGCTGGGGGAGATGGGGCTGACACACCTACACCAGCCTGGCCACACAAATCCCTCCAGGTACCAGTAAATACCCACAGGTCCGGAGGATTCAGCACTTCTAGTGATGGCAATGATGACTAAAATATGAGGGTAAAGAGGCATTCCTCTCTTACACTGTTTTTTTCATTCTTATTAGAATAAAAATTGTGAAGGGCAACTTGATTTCAGCCTGGCTCCTTTCTCTTGCAATTGAGCAAAGCTGGAACTGATTTTTCAACAACATTCAGCCTCTGACAAAATCCAGCTCTGTGCTGTAAATTGAGAAAAACAGCCCAGTGCTGCAGGGAGGATTCCATCCTTCCACGTTCTGAGTCTACGCAGCTTTGCAGCTTCCCTACCTGGGCTGGGTGCTCTAGCTGGGGGAACCAGGTCACATTTTCAGAAATAGTGATTTCAGTAGATGTCAAACAAGATTTTCCTGCAGCTGTTTTTCAGTTACCTTTGGTTCTTCAGACCAGATGGAAGGAGTCAGGATAAAAGCAGTGTGAGCACCCCTGGCACACCATGAACTTGGGACCAAGTATGCATGTTGCCTTTTCTATTTTCTCCTAAATAATAGATCTTTTGTTGTTAATTTCCCTTTCCAGTTCAGTGGCAAGGCAAATGTGAGTAAAGGTTGAAACGGCAAAATGATAATGATAATGATAATAATGATAATAATGATAATAATGATAATGATGATAATAATAATAATAATAATAATAATAATAATAATAATAATAATAAT
>JAGMWU010000021.1:1826799-1904886 GCA_018697195.1 Certhia americana | reverse complement strand
ATAATAATAATAATAATAATAATAATAATAATAATAATAATAATAATCCCCAGGAATCAAATATAATGATTCCAGCCCAGTCCCCCCCCCACATTGTGTGGCCAGTCCTTTAGAAGACCTCCCCTGCTATGTTTTTGTACAAAGGAAACTATCTGCTTCCCACATCTGGCATTATATTTGGCTGTCCTCACATTAAAATTAAATTCTGATAAAAATGGGCATAAAGGCACAAGGGTTAGTAGGAACCAGCTCGCAGCAGTATTGATGAGAACAGCTTGCAGCTGGAAGCCTGAGATAACACAGTTTGTCAGAACACTGTCACACAGCTGCCTGCATAATGAGGGAAGGAAAAAAAATGCTCTTTCATTTGTTATCAGTTGAAATCTCTAAAAGAGATGCATCATTTAGAAGTAGCCTGACTAATGGTCAAGTTCTACAGGGATGCAGATGGGATGTGGAAAATATTCCCCACTAGCAAAGCCCCAGGCTCCATCATCCTTAGCAACTCGAGCTGCTGCCAATGTGAGTGGACAGGCCAGCAAGTACCTTTTGCTGTATAAAATGGGATCTCAGATGATGAGCTGGGGTTTTAAAAGGTGCCAGAGATAAAACCAGTTGTTAAAGTGATTTTACTAGGACTGTCACTCTCATGCCCCTCTTAGAAAAGCTACACACTTAGGGCATAGAGTCTATCTCCATTTAGGATTAACTCAGACTAGCACAAGTGGAGCAAAACCACTCCGAATTTACATTGCTGGCCTGGAAGGCTCAGGCCCATAAATCTTTGGAAATACATAAGGCACATTCTTGCAATGTATACATTTATTCAATTAAAAATAATTGTTTTAAAGCACCATTTTAAAATGGTTTTCCAGTTCTTCAGGATTTCCAGCCCTCCTTTCACATGGATCAGTATGGAAAATGAGGGTGATGCACCTCAAGAGCTGCTGGAGGTGGGACCAAGGGTCCATCTAGCCCTGTGCCCTGTCAGTGACTGCTGGAAAAAAGCCTACACCCTAGGGCACCCACCACAGACCTGCTCATCAGGGGAGTTTCTTTTTGTCCTCGCTATCTGCCAACACTCAGTCTGTGACATTCACAAGGGGGAAAAAGTCTTTAATAATTTCCAAGACTATTTTCTTCAGATGGACAACATCAAGGCAGGAAGTCAAACAGGAAATCCTCTCAGATTTATTGCTGTCAGAAATCAGATGTCTGGATATCAAATTTGAACCCATCTGAGTATTTCCATGAGCCAGTCACAAAAATAATCCCCCAGAGCTCAGAGCACCTGCAGCAGGTGGGGAGGCAGGAACAGCAAAGCAGAGCAGAGATGCTTGGCTTCCAACAATGACATGAACTACAATTTGTTCAACTGGCTTTGACAGGTAAAACTGGGTACAGGGGACACAAAGGAGAGGGGACACAGCCCCAAAGATGCCAGGTATTGATTGTGACCTTTCACAGAGGAACACCTCTGCTGTGTTCCAGTTGTCTGTGCAGTTAAAAGGCCATGCACTGCTGAAGGTATTTTCTCTCCCCTTGTCAAACGGTAATCTGTGCCAAGGCATTCTCAGGGACTTCACAAGGTTCCCAGCCTTCCACAGAAATCTCCTTCAGACTTCCATTGAATTGTGAAAAACAATTCTTATGATTTAAAGAGAGTCATATGTGTTATTTCTCCTGTCACTCTCCATTTCTAAAGGCATCACGGATGGTTAGGTGATTTTGATGTGTCTCTCCCCTCTCTTTACATCCCTCATGTGTTGCTCATTTTCTCCATTCCATTTGGCTTACAAGCCATCCTCTGTTATGTCCTGTTTCCTGATCCTTTACCCCTGTACTCTGGATTGCTGCTGCACTTCAAAGACAGTTTGGGTCTCACCGAGGAGGGAGACAAGGGCAGTTCCTGACAACCCTGCACTGCCTACAAAGCTGTTTCTGCAGCAGCACCAGCCTTGCCCTATTCACACATGCTGCACTGGCTTCTGCAAATGCTGGGATAACAAACAGCACTGATTTTGAAAGGTGTTTTTCCTTGCCATCATTCTAAACTCTCAGAAAGATGCATCTAGATTTGAGTTCTTTTTATTTATTTATTAAGATTTCTGGGCTTCAAGCGATCCACTTACTTACAAAAAGGGAAATTAGGAGGAAAAATAGGAAAATGGCACATTAAGATAGGAATATGGCATAACTAAAACTGGGGTTAAAGAATGACAATATAAAACCAAAAAGAAAAGCGCCTCATTTTAAAGGGAGGCAAAATTAATAAAATTTGTAAGTCATTGTAATGGTAACACAAAAATTCCCTCCTTTCAATCAATTCTTGCAGATACTTCCATGTAGGTCCTAAAGTCATGGTATTCAACTGATTTTTGTCCTCTCCTTTACCATGGATGATGCCCTGACTCCACAGGACCTTCCGCTACCATGGTTCTGAATAAAGCTATGCTGGCTATAAGAACATTTTTAGTGTTTTATGGAAAAGAAGAAATTACCACACAATTTTTTTAGAGTTGTCCCCTAAAAAACCTCTTTCCCCATCTACTACACCCTTTTCAGCCAGCACCCAACTCATCCAGACTGGTTGTTAGCTGGTTTGTCTGTACCTACAGGCCTGACAGAGGAAGCAGGGGGGAGAAATCAGGAACTGGGAAATGGGACGTGGCTTCTACTGCTGCTGGAGCTTCACTCTCATCTCACAAAGGAAGCTCCAAAGGCAGGGGAAGGAGGGACATCTGGGAAGTGTCTGCAGGGTTATTCCAGTCTGGAGCAGGGTGCCAGGGACACAGTGCTGCTTCTGAGTGGGAAGGAACCCCCAGGGATCATCCAGTCCAGCCCCAGACACCCCAACAACCCCACCCTGGGCATCCCTGGGAGCTCCTGCAGCTCTGGCAGCCTCAGGCTGTGCCCATTCCCTGGGGAGCCTGGGCAGTGCCCAGCACCCTCTGGGGGAAGAGCCTTTCCCAAAATCCAACCTGAGCCTGCTCTGGCACAGCTCCAGCCATTCCCTGGGTCCTGTCCCTGTCACACAGAGCAGAGATCAGAGCTGCTCCTCCTCTGCCCCTCATGAGGAGATGAGATGATCTCCCCTCAGTCTGCTCCAGGTGAACATTCCAAGTGCCCTCAGATGCTCCTCACACGGCTTCCCTTACAAACCCTTACTCGTGGCCTCTTTTGGATGCTCCCTAATGGTTTAATGTCCTTTAATGGTTTAATGTTTGGGCACTCTGGTGCCCAAACTGCCCCAGCACTGCCCCAGCCCAGAGCAGGACAATCCCTCCCTGACCCGGCCATTGCTGCTGGGCCTGGTGTCCCCAGGAAAGGGATGTCCCTCCTGGCTCCAGGGCACTGCTGGCTCAGATCCCACTGGCCATCGACCCTGCAGAGTCAGCTGGCTCTTCCTGTCCAGCACAAACATGCCCTGCTCCATCTCCCAGGACAGAAAGTTCAAGAGCAGTGACAGCTGGAGCTCCAGGACTGTGTGAATTACTGTCCTGGGCGTTCTTCACTCACATGGAATTGCTCTCCCTTAACTCTGAGGTGTGCTTGTCTCCTTGGCAAGCACAGCTCCTGTTAACATCATGGGGCGAGCTGCACAGTGTGTGGGTGCGATTTAATGCTCCAGTGAGCTCCAGCTCTCACTCAGCCCCTGATCTGGGGACATAGACTCCCATTTTCTCCTCTTGATTCTGACTCTGTATATTCCTTTGGGGACCAAATGTGTGAAAATGAGAAAGGAAAGGCTCACAGCTATGAAGGTTTGATTTTTTAAAAAGATGATATCTGGGAGTTTAATTCACCTTCAGCATCAATACTATGATCTGCCTGTAAAACACCTGCCCAGCACTGCAATCTGGCAGCCACCTGCTGCTGCAGGCAGCCTTTGGGTGAACACAGGGCAGCAGAGGCAGGACTGGGATGGCACTCTGGCTGTGTGCAGGAGTGCTGCAGAGCATCAGGGAGAGGTTGTTCTTCCTTGCAGCTCCCTGAGGATTATGGATTAAGAAAAGGGAAGCCAGATAAACCCTATCTCACTTTTTTTCCCCCTAGGCCATTGTATCTACTACTGACATTTGTCAAAGGTCTGTTCTGGGAAATGCAAAGATTCTCATAATGCTGGTGAACCCTCAGGTTTTGAGCAGTTACCTGTCCTCTATTTACCTGATTTTCAGTAGTAAGCACACAGGTGTTAGCATTGAAACTTGTCTGCTCACCCTGTGTGACACCACACCTCCAAACCTCTGCCCTCTCTGCCTCACAGCAGAACAAATCATCTCCTCAAGATGAGCCCACCTACTGCTGGAGAGAGCTGGATGCTCTGCCACACCACAGCTGGCTCCTGTGGCAGCAGGAACTTCACAGAGCTCGAAGTTACCTTGGCAGCCATGATTTACAACGGTATTTCAGTGAATCTAATCAGAAGTGTGAATACTCCCCTCCTATCTGGCACACATCGTTGGCGTTCTAATTATTCACACATTTTGGCAAGCATTATGGTGTTCCCCTACCAAGCTCCTAATCCCTGCAGATCAGTTAAAATAAATGAAAGAGAGAATCAAAAGGCACTTAAAAATTCAACGGTTCTCTAAATGGGTTTGAACAGGCTCCAGATTATCAGTTGTTGCAGTTGACTAGCACTTAAAATTAGGCCCTCCCCTCCAACATACCTCATATTTCCCCTTCTCTTTTAAAGGAACTGTCTGTTAGTCCCATTCTTAGATGTACCAAAATGTCTAAATGAGTAAAAAGGGAAAATATATGCACATCACCTACATTCAACATATACTGCAAAACATTGAGGTTGATAGTCTGAATATGAAGATATTAACTGCAATGAGAACAGATCCCAATTGTTGAGAACAATCACAGAATATTCTAAATCAGGTAAGTGTGGTAAACCCCAAGTTTTCCTTTAGTTATTTCTGTGTGGCAGAAATATCCGAACACCAGGGAATGAGCTGCTGTCTTAGCAATGTAACGTTGAGATCCATCCCATTTGCAGTCATTAAAAATGTATATTCCTTAGTGTGTATGAACTATCTGCAGAAGAGCCCTCCTACGTGTGTTACCCTACCAGGCAGTTCACTGTGTCCATGCAGACATTTACTGGCTCTCTTCAAAGGCACCTGAAAGCTGCTCCCAGTCCTTCCCTCTGGCCAGGCTCTCCCCTCCCAGGAACCCACTCTGGCACAGGCAGCCCAGCCCTGGTTTCCCTCCAGCCCCTGGAGCCAGTGCTACCCCTCGCCCTCACCCTCCTTCCTGCATACAATTTTCTGCTCCAGCTGCTCTCCGTGACCCAGTAAGCAGAGCTGGGAATAAACTCTAACCTCTCCACTTCAGGTAGTTTAGCATTTAGGTCTCAGAGCCAGCTTTCTGCTGGACCCTCCGTCACTCACACACATCCACATCCACACTTTCATATTCCACCGAGTTGTTTCTCAGCCAGGTATTTATGAGAGAAGAGGCTGCCTTATACTGCACCATTCTTTTCCTTCCCCCTTACTTGCTCCCAGGTGCCTTGTGTAACTGTGATGCTTTTGTTACCACCTCGGCATCCTCCCAACACAAACAGCACCCACACATGGCTATTTATTAAAGACTCTGACCACTGACGTACCTCTGTGTTCAGAGGAAACACCAAAGGAGTAAAAATGTTGATGTTTCACACGTATGAAATAACACAGGACAGGTCAGCACCTCGAAATGACTCGTTTTTAGGTGTCACCATGGAAACGGGCCAAGATAAATCTCCACATTACAAACACCAAGGGTGTTGGAGTGACTCCTGGTAAAACGCAGAACTAAAAGGAAAGGGGAAATTTTAATAAGCACATATGAGAAGACTAATAAAAAAAATGGATGTTTTCATGTTTCTGCGTAGTTGGCAACAAGGAGAGGGTAATTTCTTATTTGGTGTAAGGCAATATAGTATCATTAAGCTCATCAGGATTGTGCAGATTTACACACAATGAAGATCCCTATTGTGGTGTTCTCCATTTCCACTTTTCAGGAGAGAGAGCTGGTCATGCATCAGTAAAACTGCAGTTCTAGTTCACTGGGAGCTGCAAGCATGTTCTGGAGGACAGGGAAGAAGGAAAGCAGAAAAAATGGAAAGATAAAGTGTTGGAGAGGGGAAATGTGAGTGATGACTGACATCAGTGTCTGAGGGCTTCTCCTGTGTGCACAATCTCCTCAGAGCTCTCTGAAGAGAGCCCAGTCTGGCAGGTCTAGTTGAACACATCCACTCAATGTAAACAGTTACTCATAAAAATGTCACTTTCTCAAACACTGATTGCT
This sequence comes from Certhia americana, assembly GCA_018697195.1. Taxonomy (NCBI): domain Eukaryota; kingdom Metazoa; phylum Chordata; class Aves; order Passeriformes; family Certhiidae; genus Certhia; species Certhia americana. The sequence continues at coordinate 1,898,583 of JAGMWU010000021.1, read as the reverse complement.
TTGAAATCAGACAGTGAAGGCATTAACATATCCATACATATTTACAAGTAATTTAATTATGAGGTCAAATACTGCCGGCTATATCTGTCAACTTCCATGTACATACTTTGATTAATCAACTATTTCCTATTTTTATTTTTAACATTATTGTTTAATACTCATCAGAGGTCCATTGTCTTAGGCTCAAAAAAGCCAGAGTATTAAAGTAGAAGCTTTAGGCACTGAAGACTTTGTTCATAAGGGCCTCAATGCTATATATGGGTTTTCTGAATTATCTACCCCATGCCCAAGACTGTAGCACATTCTTGCAGCCTCTGGCCTGACTTTGACAAGAAGAAAAGCCAGGGAGGGACACAGTGACAACAAGGAGCAAGTGGCACTAGTTAGAGAGAAGCAACATGGAGGAAGGAGGGAGCAAGTTCCCATTATTGTTACCTATAGGCTCCATCTCTGTGGTCTTATTCAAATATACTGAAAGCAGAGTGAATTTGGGAAAAAAACCTCATTGCTTTTTCTCTGGTCTTCAAATGACATTGTTTTCTTCTTGCATCTTGCATAAGGCCAGCAACCCCCCTGAAGCTGGTTTGCATTCCACATTGTGCACACTGGTTAATCCAAAGGCAGGGGCTTGTTTGTCCCCAGGTCTGGTATGAATTACTGCAGAACAACATTCCTCATTTATGAGTGCAGTCAAAACATTAAGGAGATTGAAATTTTCTTTTTAACATGCACTCAACTTCAGCAGACCCCTTCATAAACTTGTTTTGGAATGATTTTTTGATTGTTAGCAACAGAACAAAGTTATCTAGAATATGTCTGTATTAAGATGAAGCTCAATAGATTTATAGATAAGACAGATTAATGACTTGTATTTATACAGCAGCTCAAAGTGTTTCACAAATATTGATGAATTAAAGCCTCTTGACAGACTTCCAAGCAGGACAATGTTAACATCCCCTATTTACAAATGGAACTGTAAACTCTGTCAGGAGATATTCAGAGATTAAATTATTTGCTTAGGGTCAGAAAGTCACCAACAGCACTCTGGAGTCACATGCTGCTCCCTTGCCAAAACACACTGGTCACATCAGGAGCAATCAGCCACAGGCACAAACATCCAGAAACCCAGACTCCACTCCATGGCAGGATCAGGGTGTTTATAGGCTACAGAAATGTAAGTTCTGCTCTTTTTTTCCCCCCCATTACATCCTATTTTGTCTTCAAACAAGAATAAAGAGTAAACAAGAACAATGATCAAATAAATAAATAAATAAATAAATAAATTCCTAACTTTGGCCTGCTGCATGGCAGTTGGGTTTATTTACAACCTCTGTGCTGGCATCAGCAGCAGCCCATGATCTGCCCTTTGATAGGATAACTGGAAGTAAACTGGAAAAGTCTACAGCTGATAACAGATAATGGCTTGTACCTTTAGTGTCTTAAAGCTTGGCACCTTTATGTCATAAATGATTCCTTGTCTAGCAATAATGGCGTGTAACGTGCTCTCAGGGAGAAAAAGGAGGAGAAGAGGAAGGAAATAAACCACAGTGCCATTTGACTAAAAATGCAAAAGTATTCACTGGATATGTGGCAGTGTCCAGCGGATCTGAGTCATTCTGGGATCTCCCTCAGTAGCTGGCAATCAACAAACAAAACCCTATTACTGGGCTGGACACTGGGCATTTCCAGCACACAGGGACTTCTTGGACGATCTCTGTTCACTTTGCAATGCCTTTGGTTACCTGTTCACATCCTGAGGTGCTCTCACCACTCTCCCCTGCTCTGTGTCTCAAATGGACAAAGGATATTAATGCAGAGAGAAATTAATTCCAATTTCATAGCAAAGGCTGCACAAGAACCTTACACTACACACCTAAGCATAAACTGAAAAGTGACTGGTGTGAATCCAATCCTGCCCTGGTATAAACGAAACCACAGGAGGAAACCAAACATCTGGGCCCCATGCAGCGTGAATCTTTGTGCATGTGTTATTCCAGGCAATCCTTACAATGAGGGATCCAACAGGAAACTCAGGGCAATGCAGATGCTCTTGTACTACAGTAGTGGAACAGATTGAGAAAAAAAACACCCCAAAAGGTTCTTCCAGACAAAACTCAGTAGAGACGCTGGCATATGCATTTCCTTGATGTTTCCTGCAGATTGCAGACCTCAAACCAAAGCTACCTCAGCCTCCACAGAGCTGGGGCAACACCCAGAACCAGGCTCCAATGCTCTCTTCTGGTCTGTCTGGGGACAATGACTCTCTCTAACTTTTGTGCTGCCAGGGGAAAGCCTCAGGACCTTCCCACTGCAGCTATTGTGCCTCTATTAAAATCACAGAACCATAAAATAGTTTATGTTGGAAGGGCCCATTAAACCATGAAGTTCCAATCCCCTTCCACTAAACCAGGTTGCTCCAGGCCCACCCAGGCCAGCCTTTAACACTTCCAGGGATGAGGCAGAGTTTTGTGAAGGATCCTCAGTGAAGGAATCCCTTCTTCTGTCACACCACCACTTTGTGATCAACAAATGGGCTTGATCATAGACATGGCTCCACTTTTGGACAGAAGTTGCAGGTTTAAAACACTTTCATGCTACATGGTATTTTCTTTTCTTCTTTTTTAACTTAGCAAATGCCACGGTACACACTCCTTTTTGATTTTAATAGCTAAAGATATGCACGCAAAAAGCATCCTAATTACTGCTTTCCTGGCAGACGCAGCCATTTCCTTGGGTTTTTATTGCCATTAGTTTTCCTCACCGATTTATCCTTAGCTACTCTCTTTGCATCTCCCTCGCCTCCCCTGAGCCCCTTCCTCCTCGCTTCTCAAGACTTGTCAGCACGCCTCCGATCCCCAGGAGAGATTGAAGGCCTTGTAAAACCCACTGCGCAAACAAGCATTCCTGTTCATTTATCACATTTAGCATGCGCACTTCCACACTCATCAAAACCAAGCCTGAGCTCGCTAAGTCATTTCCCTCTCCCAATTACAAATTAGTCCATTAGGCTGTCTGCAGTAGGCCCTCTGTTGCATCTTGGTAATGGCTTCTGAGATTTCCATCATAATCGTAATGGCTCCCTGTGCAGCCATGAGGGCAGATGGAGGCCGCTCGTGGGTAATGAGGTATCACACTACCAAAGGGCACAGCTCTGGGCTCATTATTTAGTCTTGGCTGTTTTGTGAAAACAACAACAAAGGTAAAATGCTGAAGGGAACACTTTAGCATATTAAATTAACACTTCTTGAAATTTCTCTCTGTAAACATGCCATATTTTTTCTTTATGAAGCATCCCATGTGTCTGAGTGTGCGACGTGAGCAAAGAGGGAGGAGGGAGAAGGGACCAGAGCTGGTGAGTGCTGCCACATCATCCCCACAGGCAGAGCCTCTCCTGAGCTGGGGCAGTGCCAGGACAGCCCCGAGGAGCTCGGCTTGGCTCGTGCCCATGGTCCATCCTGGGCATGCCCATGGCTCCTGCTGAGCCCTGCCCCAGCTCATCTGAGCCGCCTCCCAAAGGGACATCTCCGAGGGACAGATATGGGGACGTGACCTGGCTGGGGCCTGGGGCCAGCTGCTCCTGCTGGACCCAGCACTGTGGCTGTCCCCATCACAAGAGCGGCCAAGGCTGGATAACCCTGAATACCCAAAGCTGTGGCCATCCCTGATGAAGCAGCAGCACCATAAGCAAAGCAGAACGGGGAGCCCAGGACCCGGCACCGAGGTCCTGCTCACACCCTGCACCGAGGGATGTGGGGCCTGGCAGGAGGCTCATCTCAAAGAGGAAAGGAATGTTTAAGGCAAGCAGGCTGAAATCAATATCAATTAGACACTCTTTGAACATTGCTGCTCTCTTTAGATTTTGACTGTTGGATGTGAACTGTTGTTAATTTGATTTTGTTCCCAGCAGCACAATAGTGTTCAAGATACCAAATCCTACTGCGGGGTTGAAGTTAGGGACAGCTAAGGCCAAGGCTTTCCCTTCTCTCTGGAGCTGGCCTTAATTTGTTTCCCTTGTGAATTTTTCTTACCCATTTTCTTACCCATCTGAGATCAGGAGACTATAAATATGCAAGTGCTAAGGCCAGAGGTATAGTTTAATGTGGGTGGGAGAGGACATGAGGAACAGGAGCAGGAAGGGACAGGAGGTTTCTGTCCCTCTCCCTCACACTGCTTCAGCACCACTACAAGAGTAAGAAAGGAAAATGTCATAAATGTGGTCTGGCACCACATGGAATTTGCATAAATGTCAGCCAACCATATCCAGGCAGGGGCAGGTCAGTCCGTGCAGGGAGGAAATCTTTCATATCTTGTGTCTCTTGCAGGATGAATCCCTGCTTGTGACCAGAGGGCTGGAGGTGTGCTCCCACTGGGGGAGGCAGGAGCCACCAAAACATTTCAAGATACTTTCCTCTAGTCACTGAGCAGCAGCTCCTGTGCCCCTTTCTGAAGGGACCTTCTGAAGTCCTGGTGCCACCAGCTGTGATGTCTATGCCAAAAACATTTTTCAATATAAGATAGTGAGTGAATATTGAAAAACACATTTCACATGTGAAATCCTGTTTGGATAGGGAAAAGAAAGCAAGGCAGAGCAGTGATTCTAAGAGATAAGCAGAGTGCAAATCCAAAGTTAGCAGGCGGATTGCCATCCAACTCTGCTTTGGTGAGCAGTAAAACACAAATTTATGAGCTGGGTTTTGTTAAAGTCGGATATGGATTTTTGAAAATGAAAAGGATAGATGGGAGGACGGCAGTGAGACATTTAATCAATGTCATAAAAATGTAACATTCATTGGTCTCCTAAAATGAAATTAATAATCTGTGTAGAAGTATCATTAGGAGATAAGTGACATTTTTAGGCTTTGATTTGTAACTTGTAACAAATCTTACTTCCACATATTTCAAACATTCTTAGTGATATCCATCTTTATTAAAACATACCAAAACCTTTTCACCTCAGCTAGAGTAGCCCATCAAGCATTTTTTCCCCAGCATAATATCCTTAAGTAAAAAGACACATTATCAGGCACAGACTTTGCAGTAATGAAGGCAGGAAGAGACATGCTCCGTACCATATTCAAATTAAATCAGGGATTTCAATACTCCCTGATTATCAGGGAGTCTTGTCTTTCACTAATAAATTTCTCCTTCATCCCAGGCAGAGGCTTTCTAAGCTCTCTCTGAACTGATCAGACATTTCATTGTGTGCAGGAGGGCAAGGGTAAGGTGTGTGCATGGGGGGAGCAGGACTGTGTTGTGGGGGGATACAAAATTAGGCAAGTCTGCTCCATAAATGATTGGAAGTATCACATGAAAAGTCAGCCTTACAGGCTGACAAATCTGATTCACATGGCTGCTGAATTTAGAAGGATTTGGGAGAAGGAGTAGCTAACATACAGAGGTTTATTCTCCTTACATTTAGCATCAAGGCATTTTGCATTCAAGTACTTTCATACATTTTAATGGAGCTACCTTTGATTTGCTCCAGGTAAGTGAGGTGAGAAGCTGGAGTCCAGGGCATGGATTATTACTACAGATCATCTCTCAGACAGAGGGGGAGGTGACACCCTTCCTCTGCCCTGTCCCCTTCCCATGCCTTTTTAAAAAGGCAACAAGAAAGATTTTTTTTAGGTTTTTTTGGTTTGTTTTTTTTTTTAAATTAGCAGCAAAATCACAATCAAGTTGTGCAACCAGGAGAGTTTGCACCTTTTCTTCATGGACTCCTGTCAAGCATATTTTAATTAAGCTGTTTCTGTTTTCATTGTGGACCAAGAGGAGGACGACAGCAGGGAAAAGTTGGCGAGAGTTATCACTGCACACGTTCAGAAGTTACAGAGATAAAGGACAAGCCCCTTGTTGTGACTGTGACAACAACAACAGATAGAGTCCCTGCTGGGGGCCACGTGCTGGAGCCTGGCACATTGTCCTTGCCTCAAAGAGAATACAGGATGAACAGGAAAGGGAGATAAAGGAAGGATCACAATCCTATCTACACGTGGAAACTGTGGTGTGGAGAGATGCGATTCTTTGCACAATATCACAAAGCTGCTCTACATCAAAATCAAGTGGTGCACCTAATTCTCCAAAGTCCCAGTTAAGTGCCTTAATCAAAAACTGCTTCAGGGCCTAGAGAGAATTGTCCTGTATATTAATTATCCTTTACATTTGAAGAGTCGCTAGAAAAGTGTTCTTGTTTTTACTCCTAGGCCAACTTCCAAAGGGTCCCATTTAATAAAACATTCAAAACTTCACTAGGGATTTCTGGCCAATTTTGTTACCACCTTTGATTCTATTTGTGTTCTCCCATAATTGCTCTAGCTCGTGAGAAAAGAACATGTTTCTTTTCTTTATACAGCCAACTCTGCACAGATGTAGTCCCCACATCCCAGGGAATTACATGATTACACTGTACCCATGTCCTGCCCTCACCAGCCCCACTTGGACTCAAATTTATTTAAAATATCTCAAATGATCACAAACGTGATCTGATAACAAGCAGGAACTATCTAACCATTCCCAAATATAAAGATGATATTAGTACACACCTCCAAGGATTTTGGGCTCCCCAGTTTTACTAAGAATGGCCCAGATTGCAGATCTGCAGGTTTGACTCTGTGCAGGGCAGAGAGTTGGACTGCAGTGACCTCCTTCCAACTCTGGATATTCTCTGATTCTACAATTAAGAATTATTTTGCTCAAAGGAGAAAACCATACATAGCAGTACACATGTACATGTCTGTAACAATAAATTCCACACCTTCCCCAGCTAAAAAAAGCCTTAGACTGTCCCTTGCCTTCAGAGCTTCTGCGTGGGCTCACCTGGTCAAGACGGGAATGTCACAGGTAACCGAGTGCGAACACCAACTCCAGAATGTCACAAAGGGCAGGCAGCTGCCCTGGCTCCTTCCCCACCTCTGAAGTTCCCCCTATTGACAAGTATTGGATATAATGACTTGGTAATTCCCACTATATCCCTTTATTGTAATTTTTGCCTACTTTGCTTTTCACTGAAATTATTTACTGAAAGAAAAACACAAAGGCCCCTCCCTTTGTGAAGGTTAGGTCTTTGCTCAAGCCCACAGATTTTAACCTCATAAATATTCCCAGCTATAAGATCTTATTAAGAAGGTATGTCTCCCAAGAGCATAAAACCATCAAGCTGTAAATTTTATTTAATTTCCCATGAGATTTCCTAGCCTCATACATATAATTAGAGTGCAGTATAGAGCACTTTTTGTGTTTTGTCAATAAATCACTAGGGAACAATCAGCGTTTAAGAGGACAAGCTTTAATGATTTTTCAGACCCCTAAGCAATCATGCCTGCTACAGTGGCAAGCTGGTCTTTAACTTTCTCTAACTAGGATTGTGGACTGTAATGTTAGAGAAGGTCCCAAACACTTAATCCTATTAGACTCCGAAGCCCAGACAATCATAGCTTATACCCCGGGGACATATTGATTTTGATTTGGTTGACAGATAAGACCAGCCAAGCTACTGTAGGCTATGCGTTATTAAGTGTTTACAAATTAAGTATCTTAAGGTAACAAGCACAACTCTGTGGCACAGCCAGCTGCAGGTTGGCAATTACCTGTGCAGTTGGACAGAGGAGGAGTCTCCATCAATCACCCAGAGCACATCTGGCAGCACCAGGAGCGTGGTGTGGTCCAGAGGCTCCTCGCCCAGCAGGACACACAGAGCTCTGATCTCCACTGCAGCACAGCCTCTGGGGAGCCCAAATCTTCCTGCAGCACTTTGGCTCGTGGCAAAATATCTCAGGAATGCCTCTGTCAGGAGGAACTCATCAGGGAGTGTGTCAGTGTTGAACCATGACACAAGCTCTGTCATATTTTTAAAAAGCTCCCACTCACCTCACTTGTTTTGTCCCCTCTGTGCTTTATCCTAACTCACAAGCCGAGCATCATTTCCATGCTGCTGCCACAGCCTGTATTCCCTCTGTCTCACTCAGCCTACCTGGCTTCTCTTGGAAGCTCCCCTGCACCATTCTTTCATGTGCACAATGTCTCTGACCTTTGGAAGGACAATCCCATTTTGGGTTAGAACCTCCCCCCCCCCAAAAAAAAAAAACAAACAAAAAAAAAAAAAAAAACAAACAAAAAAACCCCCCAAAACCCAAAAAACAACCAAAAATAAAACCCACAAAAAACCCAACCAACCAAAAAAAAAAATTTGAGATGATTTAGAGAAAAAAATGCATACAATCAAATTCTTTCTTGCATGCAAACCATAAAATAACTTTTACACCTGGGAGAGTCGAATGAGTATATTTCTGATTTGGCATTATTTTACCCTTGACTTTGCACTGATGTCAATGACAGAAGGAGAAAAATAACTGCAGAGAATGGATGCAAATAATTCATAAATTCCCTGAAAGGAAATATCTGAAAAAGAGAAATTGCCTTCCCCAACTCCACAGTGCCTGGCAGTACACAGAACTCCTTGGGTCAACAGCCCAGGACAGCGTTTGTGTCCCCTGAATTACCCTTGTGATCTCAAGTGGAAAGCAGCTTATAGGCACTAAATGCACATTAAACACTCGAGCTTGCCATCGTATAATTTGATAATCACACCAACTACACTATCAGGCAAGAGTCTCCCAAGTACTTTAAATATGTTAATGAAGCAAGATTTTATCTATAGTCTTATACAGCTTGCACAAATCTATAAATAGGCTTATCTCAGGGTTATTGCAGTTATAAATTAATTATGGAAATGTCAACCAAATCAGGTACATGCCAAAGGAGTAATGGGGAGAGCAGTGATTTGCAACAGAAGATTCAGATACCGGGTGACCTGCATGGAGGGTTCACAGCCCCTGGCAGCAGTCCACAGGCTTCGGGGGAATTTAACCTTGAAGAATACACTTAAAATTGGTTTTCATATGAGTAATTGACAGTGGCTGGAGAAGTGGACTGAATTAGGGAAGAGTTATTGCACTGTTTGCTGGTAGCATCTCATTCCTTAAGTCACAATTGTTTCTTTTTAGGCACTGGTAGCTGCTGGATGAAGGGGTTGGGGTTTTCTGGGGAAGGAAAGGTGAGGGAATGGAGATTAGGGGCCTTGGTATAAATTCTTCCCTTTACAGCCCTACGCCAAAGCCATAGGATGTCTAGGAACGATATACAGTTATTTAAAAGGAAAGCCCCAAGCAAATAAAAATCACTGTTTTCCCACTTAGACTTGAATATCTATTTGTTTTAAAAACAATACCAAAAGTCTGTGATTCCTAAATATTACAAGCAATTTCGAATGTGCATCTAACCCAAATGGCACTGTAAGAAGGATGAAAGATCTGTCAGAGCACAACAGCTACTTAGGTCCTAAATGCCATTCCTTCTCCTGTTTATTCTTTATAGTAATATGACCTGTGAACCCTGGCTCTGGGTAGGTACCCTCACTACATCCACTGCCTCTAACCTGAAGAAAAAGATCACCATGACCCAAACTTCTAGAATTCAAAAAGGAAACATTCTTTATTTCCAATAGTTAATTCATATTACAATTTTATTTAATCAAAAGAATAGCTTTAGAATATATTTTTTTAAAATTTCAGATTTTCTTATCATTCTTATAATAGGTTGATACCATTCTTGAGGCACTGATAAAGAAAAGGACATTAACGACTGAAATACCACATTATAATGTGCCAGCAGGGCTGAAGTTAAAGCATGTTAAAAGTCTGTGTATATTGTCTCAGTTCAGAAAGCTCAATGCAAAGAGCTGTTGATCAGCTTTTAAAAACAAAAAGAAAAAAGAAAACACCATTCTGACAGTGATTAGTATCGACAGTGTTTGAGTGCCCAGACCTATTCTGCTACAGCCAGTCTGAAGTTCCTACAGAACTCGCTCCAAAGAGCTTGCAAAACCCAAAACATCCTTCACAAGGAACTGGGATATTATTCTGGGCAGCAAATTTGCCCAGCTAGGATCCACCTCTGTGGGACTGAAACACAGATAAATTGGTGAAAGAGTCTGCTTGTAAAATATCAGCTAATCTCAGGGGACTTGCAGACACTTTATTTTTCTGGGTGCATCAATGTAAATGGATTAAAATGCTTTCTATTGCCTGCTAGGACTTGGTGCTCCAGCTAGTCAAATATAGCTCTGACTGTAATGGTCTGGAGGCTCAGTATTACAGAGCTCTGTCCCTAAATGTCACCCATGGAGAGAGGCCTGTGCAATCACAACCCTGGCTGGGTAGGTTTATATCTCACACCTGCAGCTCACCTCAGACACCTGGGACCAAGCAAACTCTCCAGATGCTCCACAGAAATGATCAAACTGCTGAAGGATTTACCTCTCTCAGCTGGAGGAAAACACTGCCAAGCAGGCAGAGCCTCCCACAGCTTCAGTATTTAGTGAAAAAGTGTCTGGGAGAAGACGACTGAGATTCTCTATATAACACCCACAGTTCAAAGTGGGAGGACAAAATGCCCAAAGACCTGATTATCTCAAAGCAAAATATTCTGGATTTTCTTCCTCTTACCTCTAATGAAGACATGGATGCTAAGACACGAAAGAAAGGTGAATGAGATAAGGACACCTCCACAGGCCAGGAGGCAAAAAGGATAAAGACACCAACAAGCCATTTATGGCCTATTTCCATCTGTGTGTTTTTCCTGAGTGCCACAGGAGCAGCATAGCCCCTGTCCTCTCTTTAGACACAGATTCAGTCTGGGAACTCTGGTGGAAACAACATTTAAGTGGTGCTTAGATTCCCTTTGGGCTCTCAACACTGAAAAAGCTTCAACCATACCCCACTCCTGCCACTGGAAGACAAAAGCTCCTTATTTTGGTTTGAATCCTGCAACTGGGGCAGCTCCATAAGAGCAGGGAACATGAAATTCTGCACTGCAGCATCTGCTACCACTCCTTTGCATTAAAATTAAAAGCTCTATTACAGACATTAAAATCAGATCTCCTAACTGCTTAATAGGTAGGTAATGGACTCAAATTCTCAGTGAGAAAGTCACAGCGTGAGGCAATTTTCTACAGATGAAGTTTGGTTTTAAGGATCTTGATAAAATGTTTAATATTTCCTGAGAAGTTACTTAGAGATTTATAAATGCACCTACTCTTTTCACTGCCATGGGGTGTTGCACACCATCACCCCAGTCAAAACCAAACAAAACCTGCAGAAAAGCTTATGTGGATCCTCCAATGACAGGGTGGGACGCATGAAATAAAGCAAGTGACCTCTGGTGGTCTTGTCCTGACTGGTGTTTTACACAACAAATGGTCAACCTTCTACTCCACCTCTATGCATTTCTTTTTTCCATGGAGTCCACATATCTTTAAATAAAGCTCCAAATATCTGTGCTCTTCACAAGAGCATCATAAGTGTGGCCCTCCAATGCAGCTCCAATTCCTGGCAGTGCCTCAGGGTTTGTGGATGACAGCATGGGAGGCAGCATCAGACTGTGCTGTGATCACTTTCCCCCACCTCCTGCCATGGATTTGTGGTGTAGGTTCTACTTTTAGCTGTCCTGGCAGCCATGGGACTGTGCTCTTATGGAAAGCATTTGGAGACTAACGTGTGATGCAGGATCCAGCAAGTCTGGAAATCCTGGTCAGAGTATCACCTCATACTCATGATCTCCCCATTTACTGCTCCTAAAATTTTAACTAGTCTGGAGCAGGCAGCCAGACCCATGGAGAGACTGTGTGGAGACTGATGGTGCTCCATTCTCAATGACCTGGTCACAACTACTGCTCATAAACAGCCCAGGGAGTGACTGTGCAGCTCCGGGCCAGGCCATTAGGGCTTGTCCAAAACAGGCTAACGAGGACTCTACTTACACCCTGGAATTCATAAAACTTCTGAAAGTGTTGTACTGGCCTTATAAAAGTGGAATGTGTGTGTAGTATATTCTAAAGATGTCCAAATGTTCAGAATTTCACATGAGGCTGTGGAAAAAGCATCTTTCCCCCTCTGTTCTGGCATCAAACACTGTTCATGGATAATGGGAAGCAGAGGAGCACAGGCCATCAAAACAAGGGATCAGCCTGAGGTTGGGAAGAATAAACTTAATTACAACAAATCCCAGGGACAGCACAAGCCTTATACCCAGCAGAGAGTGGAGCTTCATTCCCGATATCCAGGTGCTTCCAGGGCCTGATCCAAACCCACTGAAAAGCAAAATTTCACTGGGCTTTGGATCACATTTGGAGCATGTACAAGGAGGGTTATGCTGTTTGGGAACATAATGAATAATTAATATTGCCACTGAAAAAGAATCTTCTTCAAACTGGGGCTTGAACAAACAGTGGTCAAAGACTTTTGAAAAGTAAAGGAGTTTTCCATATCTTAAGGTAAAGGAGGATCACACGGATGTTTATCCAAACTAGGAAAGGATTAAATGTCTTCTGTTCTTCTCAGAAAATTACAGGTGAAATGTATTTACCTCATGGCTCTAGACTAGCAAGAAAATGCAATGAATAAACATGAAATGTTGAAGGAGGGGTGCTATTGCACCACAGTAAATGAGGTGACTTAAGCTTGGTATTTTTTACTAAAAATTTGTTATTTTCTATTAAAAACAGAGAAACCCACCTCTGAAAAAATACAGTTCACTGCCATTTAGACCTTACCAGCAGTTCTAAAGGAATGTAGGATTTTCTGCCTTGAAATGTAGTAAGGACTGTCCTGAGCCAGAAAACGAATCCAAGGATGAAGAGGCAGAGTTCAGCCAGTCTGCCTTCCAGCCTGTCCCTGAGGATGCACTGTCTCTAGGCACATGGAGAATGGCAGAAGGTCCATCTGACACTCAACAGGTTCATAAAGCCATTTTATTCCCTTTATTCCCCCAAATCCACAGCCAATGCTGTGCAGCAACTGGCCAACCATGTTCTAATTAAGCAATGGTAGTTTCAGCACAGGCTGTTTCCTGGGGATTAATGACCAACAGAGAGGCAGTTGATGATCTGAGGCCCATTAAAGCCAGTTAGTCATTAATCCCCAGCTAGAGCCTGCATCCAAGGCATTACAGATATTATTAAGCCTGGGGACAGGCATCTTGTGTGGATCCTTGTTATTGGTTTGAGCACCTGATGTGGTTGTTATAAGCTGGAGCAAAGGAGGAAGCAACATTTCTGATTATGAAGGTTTAAGCCTCAGAACACCAAACTTCCTCCCTGAGTTCAGATAAGCTCCCTAATCTCTCTGCAACTAAATTAAATTAATTTGAAAGGGAAAAAAAAGGATTACCTATTTGCAAGAGACACAAATAAATAATCAGAAATGTAAGCTTCCACTTGTCAGAGCATCACACTCTCTACCAACCTCAGACTTTGTTACAGAAAAGATTAAAAGGACAAAAAAAAACCCACAAAAAGCTGAGAAGACGGAATGGCTAAAGGCCAGTAACACAGGACAAGGTGCAGAGCAGTTCCTGAGGGTTGCTACCCTCTGTGCCACACAAACAGAGAAGCTGAGGCTGTTCTCTCACAATGCTGGTGAGGCAGAGTCAGCTGGGAAGCACCTGGAAAAGCAGTGGATCCAGGGATGCTCCAGGAAGCAGTGCCTACAGCCCACCATTTGGCAGGATCCCTCTGATGAAGCACACATGGGATATTCCAATTTTGTGGTCCCTTTGCTGCTGATCTCCTCCGTGGAATGAGGAGTTAATGAGTGCCAGCTGGTTTATGCTCACTACAGGTTTTGGGGCACCTTCCAGGAGAACATCAAGGGCAGTGGCTCATCTGTCTGGATGTTTAAAATTGTTATTACTGGTTCTACTGCTGCTAATGTCTGACAGACACAGTCCCTCCATGCTCTGAACCACATCCTTGTCTCACTGCTGCCTATTAATATCCTCTGCATATGTGACACTGGAGGAGGCTGTCACTCCTTTGTCACTCACTTGCCTTTCCCTGTCACTGAAAAATATATTCTTTTCTTTTAAAATCCTAACAGTAATCCAGGTTACATGTTCTCCAGGCAATCCTGGCAGCTAAGTGGACCAGACAGACAGAGCTGGAAGAGAAGGAAGAACGAGCAACCATTTTATATCTTTGAGCCTGTGTAATAAAAATATCTATTAACTCCAGCACATAGGTCAGATTTCCTTTAATTACAATATTGGAAAGAGGAACACCTGAAAGAGCAGTGTCACACATGAGATCAGGCTCCCCTGCATGAGGAGTGTGAGGTACTGTTGGTTAATGAATTACTGCAGATGGAGGGACTGTTCTGATCCATTTGGCCAAATCAGTGCAGGAGCAGGTATTAAGCTGCACAGGTGTAAATGGCTCCCAGCACTCTGGTGTGCAGACAGGTTCACCTCACAAAAGAATACTCACAGCAGTTAAAAAAAAAAAAAAAAAAAAAAAAAAAGTAGAAAAAAAAAAATAATATCAAAAAAACCCAAAAAAAAAAATAATTGGGGAAAGAAAAAAAAAAAAAAAAAAAAAGAAGAGGGGGGAAAAATACCCTCTAAGGCTTGATACCTTGACAACCAACAGGTAATATTTTGCTTTTATTGTCTACAATGTAATGAGAAAGTGAGAAGAGCTGTGAGTGTAGGTGTTGGAGTGAGCTGCTTTAGCACAGGACTGAGGCATTACAGGGTGCAGCAGGACTGACACGTCCTCATTTAAGGTCTCCCAGTACTTGTTCACTGCAGTGGCAGCACAGGCGCCAACCACCGCCAGCTCCCTCTGGGCAAGGTCAGTCCCCAGTGAGCTGTTCCCCTGCCCAGCACCACAGCTGGTGCTTCAGGGCAGAGAAAAATTCCACCCACGGCTCCAAACCCAGCGGAGCAGCTGTGCAGTTCCCATGGGAATGTTCTCCTGGACCCTCTGAAGAGCAGTTTAGTCCCAGTTCATTATTAATCTTCCATCTGTCCTCTCCAGAAGAGCTGGGGTGTGCTGTGCTGGCTGCAGAACCTGCTTCTCCAAATGCTCGTGGCAGGAAATATGCTTGTCCCACTGTGGTCCTGTTGGATTCAGCTGGCAAGCTGCACCTGCAGGGTGACTTGGTGCATGTGGGCATCTCTAGCACTTGGAGAGTCAGGCCCAACAGGACTCATAATAGAGCTTCCTTCCACAAAATTAGATGGCAAATGTTTTTTTTTAAAGTATCTTTGGCCTTTGCACCACAGGTACATACCACAGACTGCTTCCTCTCTGCTGCTCCCTGTGCCACACATGGAACAGGAACCCAGCTCTGCTTGGATCTCTGCCCTTCAGGCTGCACTTACTCCATCACCTGTTGTGTGACCCAAATAATCTGTTCTTCAGAGCCTACGAGAGCTGCTGCTACATGCTCAATACAGAGCAAAGTGGAGGGATTCCTATTTTATTCCCTTTGAGTCTAACAGAGATCGAAGCTTTCAAGAGGAAGAGACCAAAAAAGACAGAAAGGAGAAAAGAGGAATTTTAAACCACCTTAGGAGATTTGGAAGTTTGCTTTTCTGTACATACCTCAAACATGAATCACCTCAACTTCCTTCAGTTCATCAGCTGAACTGGAGGACTCAGACCCCATCAGAGATTGCAGCTCCTCCCAAGGGACAGCTCCCATCTCTGCTCTCTGTGACTAGGGACAGGACCCAGGGAAGAGCTGGAGCAGGGCCAGAGCAGGCTCAGGTTGGATTTTCAGGAAAGGTTCTTCCCCCAGAGGGTGCTGGGCACTGCCCAGGCTCCCCAGGGAATGAGCACAGCCTGAGGCTGCCAGAGCTGCAGGAGCTCCCAGGGATGCTCAGGGTGGGGCTGTTGGGGCGTCTGTGCAGGGTCAGGGGCTGGACTGGATGATCCCTGGGGGTCCCTTCAGACTCAGGACATTTTAGGATTCTGTGAACTAAGGCTTAGGTCTAGCACAGGTCATTATTCATAGCATTTAATCCCAGTGCATTTCATACACAAAAGCAAGCTCCAAAGTTTTTGCTTCTGCCTATGTTTTGGATAAATCTGAACACATTGACCAGCCACCTGGAGCACTGTGGGTTTCTGCAAAACAATTTCCATGAGATTTTTGCCCCCATTGTTTTAGTGCATAGGACAGAGGAAATCCTGGGACAGCTTTGTGCTCCCAGCTCCCTTTCATGGAGGAAGCACCCATCCATGAGAATCACCTTCTGCCTGCCAACAGAGGCCCTGGGCAGAGGCTCCTGGGGGGCTGCAGGTGCCATGGGGTGCCCGGGGTGCTCCATGTGTCACAGAGCAGGGACAGGGCTGTGTCTGGCTGTGTCCCAGGGAGGGCAGGCCTGACAGGGAGGGCTGGCCTGACCCCAGCAGGGCAGGGGAAGAGCATGGCATGTCCCTCATCTCACAGCCTTAAACCCTGCTGCCCACCTCTACAGTGGGAAGGGTTTGAGTTCCAGGGGGAAACACTCTGGGGAAAGACTGCACATCCACCAGGGGAAACAGCCTCTTTGGAAGACAACTGTCATTAGCAGCCAAGCTCCTCACCTCTGCCCTTTGCAGGAGAGAAAGAAATTATCCCCAGGAGCACCTCGGCAGAGCGGAGCCTGTGGCACGTTCCACCTCATGCGTATCTTGTTTATTCTAAGTGGAGCTACAAATCTGTCGAGTGAGCATTTTGTTTTGATTAAAAATTAATAGCTGCTTTTGACCCAGGTGGATTAATTTCACTTTCACTGAGTATCAAGTTAATTGACACAAACTACTGTCAGGTGAAAGAACCAATTAACAAACTGTGAGGAGGACTCCTCTCCCCCTCCCTCCTCCTCTCCCCCAAATGTTGTTTTGACTGAAGGGTTTTTTTTCCCTTTTAATAGAAAAAATTTACCTCAGCAGAATGAGATTAATTACTTAACAAAGAGAGGAACAAAAGGAGTGGAGGCTGGGATGCTCCCTCCCTCCCAGCCCAGATGTAATGGCAGGATGCTGCAGTGTGGGGCTGGAAGAGGGGCCCTGTTCCAGCCTTGCTGGGGTTTGTTCTCACCAACTCCCTGCCACTTCCAAGATTATCAGTCATCAGAGGTGGGAGCAGGGCTGTGACTCCCTGCAGTTTGGCAGAAATCCCTGATAAGGCCCCCAGGACACAACAACAAGGTCATTGGAACTGAGAGGGGCAGGATCCATCCAGAGCACAGAACAACACAGAGCAGTGCAAGGCACACAACCCCTTTTCCAGGTTTTATATTTAAATCAGGAGTTTTCTGCAGTAAGACATTATGGATAGGAGCATGTGGCAGCCTAGGAAATCAAAGTAGTTCATTATTTAATGCCTGTTAGATGTAAGGCAGCCCAGTCTGTGCTGGTTGAGCTGTAGGGATTGTGCTGCAAAGCCTGGAACAGGGAATGGCTGGCTGGCAGGCAGGGCTGGCACAAGAGCTGCTGCTTGGCCAGTGCTGGGAGCAGCCACGCAATTACCCATGGCAGGGAACTGGTCATGTGTTTTCAGTTTCAAGGCTCTCAGCACAGCGCTGAGGAACTCAGGTGTACATTTTCTATAAGCAAAGTGACTTAGACTTCCAAGTATCACTTTAAAACTGTCTTGTGCTAGAGAAGGTAAATCCCTGCAGGAAGGAGGAGACACAAAAAGCATGTTGGGTATGCAACTCCATTAAAATCAAAACTAGCTGGGCTGCCTGATTTGCTTATGCCCTTCTAAAAATCCCATAGGAAACTAATTTATATCTCCAGGCATCCAAATGCCATCTAAAAACCTTGTCCTTCAGAATTCATGTGATTTAGACCTCAATGTTGTATGTCTATTAAGAAAATTAGTCTCCTACATTGTCTGGGTTTAAAAATCCATTCCAAGCTGCTAATGCTGTGACTAAAGTTTTATTAAAGAAGTTGCTTAACTAGGCAAATATTTTCAGTTATATATATTTTCCCTTTACTTACAGAACTCATAGCACTTCATTTATCCTCCTGAGACTGTTTGTTCAAATCATTCTTTTACATCCTTAGCCTCTATTCTACCCCAGGGATCAGCTACAAGCTTTTGCCATTATTAATTTTGTATTCAAAGAAACAGCTAGAAAACCTGTTAAGGGGGGGAGAAGGAGAGAGGGAGAGAAAGAGGAAGAGAGAGAAAAGGAGAAAACAGAACACAGATTTTGCCCAGGCCACCTCAGCTGGCCTCCTCCTTCACTGGGACCTCATATTCTTTCTTGCACCTCTGAAAACCTTCCCCAAATGCTGTTTTCCCCACCTGGTAATGATGTGCATTAGTGCAGAAGAGAGAAGCCCAGTTTTGGTCTCTGCAAAGGGAAAGCACTGACTGTGAACTTCTCAGATACACAGATCTTGAATTTATCTACGGACACAATGAGAAGGCTAAAAGAAATATCTAAATAAAGGTATAAAATACCTACAACAGAGACAGAAAGGGTTTACAATAAGTTAGAATGGGAGCATGCAAGAGTTCCCCTGCCTAGAGGGGGCCTGGCTGCCCCCAGCCTTTTTCTAGCACCATCAATTCATTAGCAGAGCTGTGCCTGAAAACGCTGCCACTGCACCACGTGTGTCCACTCATTACCTGTGGGCCTCCAGTGATCATCTGCTGGTGAAGGACTACAAACATACCTGGCTGCTCTGACATACAGAGAAGCAAGAGAAAATGAAAGGAGGAAATTGCAATTCAATTCAGTGCATATGGAGAATAAAGAGCCATCGTTTCATATGCACTGGCTTATCCTTCCCTTTGGTTTATGTTAAAAAATATACAGTATTAGCTGCCCTTTCCTCTGGGGAAATGAGCAGCATAGGTAATGGAAACCAATAAAGAACTGTCATGTGTTACTGCAATCTATCTACATTTAGGTGATTCCTGTTCTGTCCCACATCTGACCAAGGGGGAAAAGCAATTGTTCAAATGAAACCAGGCGACAAATCCTCCCAATCATTTCTTCCCTTCACGTCTTCACAATCAGAAGTCTGAGCTGAAAAGCTACAAAGATATCTCAGCATTAAGAACTTCACTACTCCTGGGAAATGCTTAACATAAGGTAACAAACCCACAAAGGATCCCCCGATTCTGAGAGGACATCAGATGAGATCTGGCTGGCTACTGAATATTAAAAGATACACACAACCCTCCCCCTGCAGATGAATTTGCCATAGCATAACCCTTCTTATGACAGATCACTGTAGTTACACTCCCATCACCTTCTTTTAGACTTTTAAACTACAAGTGATTCATGTTAGAATGTGCAAAAAGACATAAGATGCTGGATTTGTTAGGAGCAAGACCAGGAGAGATTTGCTCTGCCAGAGAGAAGTGCAGTTCATGAGATGGATTGCAGGTTTTACTACCCTGTCCATCACAGCCTCTTCCCTGGTAACTGTCCTGACACCTGAGCAAGGGCACGGAGATAATTTTTTATCCCACATATAAAATTGGGGCAAGAACAAACATACACAGGTTTTCAATCAGGACTCAGCCAGGCCATCTGACCTGAACTGTGACTGTCCAAGGGACATAAATGATACAGACCTGGCAATTCAAATTTCAGGAGCCCCTCCACTGACTGCAAACTAAAGGAAAGGGTCAACTTCATTTAGCACTGACTTCTGTCTTCATTTCATGCTCAGAGGATGCACTCAGGCTAGAGCCTTAGCTGATGCAAATCAAGAAAGCTCAGTAGCAATCAGTGTTGGACTGATTTATAACAACTGCAAGCCTAGCCCCTTACAAGGTCAATATTAGCAAAAGAAAGAAGAGAATGTGATAGTACTTACTGTGGATTTTAAAGCAAGACACTCCACAGTGGGGGAAGGAACATCTTACTTGGGAATCTTTTATTATGCTTTTATGATGGTGGGAAATCACACACACTAGAATATAATCTGTAACTAATTAAAGTAACTAATTAAAGAGCTCTTCAAAATGTGCTTTATCTCGAATTCCCTTTTTCCTGCTTCACTGTTTCATTGTTCTTCATGTCCTTAGAAATTTATCCAAGTCCTGTAGGCACCAATCAGTTAAATAACCCTATGGTGGTTTATTGCTCAACATATTGCTGGGGCCTTCTGCCTCTCAGTCTCTTACAAATGTGAATTAGTGTTTCTGCACTTGTGAAAATGTGCTTAGTTTTATTACACAGTGTTTCCTGCAAAAAGGTGAAATAAAGTATCTGTCACTACAACTGGTTCTCAATTGGCTCTGAAGTTAATTATTTCCACCCCTCTCAATTATTTGCCACCTTTACTGAAATCCAGAAAAGTGCTGTAGCTGGTCACTATCTAAAAGAGAAAAAAAGGCTTTAACAACAGCTACAGAGAAGCAGGAATGCCTCCTGCTAGAGGAATCTCTTCCTAACCAGTTCTGATATTTCAGATAAGTGGAATCACTTGTCTGATTAGCTGTGGCCCAGAATCTTTATCTGCTGCGGAGTCCTGAGTAAGCAGTCACATGAGAAAGCTCAGAAGTTCTTAAATGAGTATCCCTAGGAAGCCTCACTTGATTGATTTGCTTCACTTGGGTGGCAGAGGTAAAACTCTGGTGTAACACAGAGAAATCAGTGATGATCCACAATCCTGACCAGCTGAGCTGCTGCAATGGCCAGATTCCAGTCTGGATGGCATAGGCAATATTCCTTCTACAGCACCCACCTGACACAGCCATCCCTGCTCAGGTGCTCCAGAACACAATTTAACTAAGATGTACATGTGAAATTAACTAAGATGTACTTGTGTTTTATGGCACAAGTTCTTGAGATGAGATTGAAGCCAAAGCCCAGTTTACTCTATGTGCATTTCTCCTGGGTATGCAGACTACAGTTTATTGTGATGAGAAATTTGAGATTAAAAGAATATGGAAAACACAGAAATGACTACAGCTTGTATTTTGCTTTTATGTTATATCCCAGCTTTTCAAATTAAAAACCAGTCAAACAAAAAAGGCCCAATCACTACAACAGTTCTTTGCTATTCTTTTTGTAGTTATTGGCAGTGACAAAAGTATGGGAGCACACTTTTAAAATTGTTCTCCCTCACCTGGAAGCAGATTGGCACCTTTGCCATTGCAGAGATCCTCTTCCTGTTAATAAAAGGCAATTTCTTTGGGTAACAAAGCCATGGACTTCTGGCAGTAAGCCAGGAAGCTTAAAGAGAAACCTTGAATTCTGCAAACATAATAGACAAGGGACTCAGCTTAAGAAAAGATTTCATCTATCAACTAACAAGAGGTTGGGGTCATGAAGGAGAGTACTCTTTATACTTGAGAGACCAAGCTAAAAGTCTTAAAAATGTGCAAGGAAATGCTGGCTGGAATGTTCTCCCCGTGTAACAGGCTGAGGCTTCCAGGAGGCTTATCATTCCTTCTGACAGTCCAACAGGACTGTGTAATACAGAAGTTTAGCAGTGTGGGCAGGTTAAATTATACTAGGCAGGAGAAATCATTTCAATGTGAATCGAAGTGTTTACTCTTGTCCACTTCCAGCTCCAGCTTGTTATTCTCTGCAGCCCACAGCTTCATGTTTTTAGCAGAAAAGCTTTATTTTAAAGTGGATGTTATACAAGGGGTGCTTTGGTTCTAGGACTTGCTGTTTACTCACAAAACATCCTTAACACACCACTTAAGTGTGACTTGGTTCCTGCTCATCTAGTAATTTTCTATGTGTATTTCTGTGTATTATCCTCTGTATTTTATGTATTATTCTTTAATGTATTTAGCTGGTACGGAAAATATTGTGGTAAACAGATTATATACTGAGCAATATGGTTATGGGAAGTTTTGACTAAACCTTAGTGAATTTATGTAGAGAAAATAGTCTTATGAATAAGAATGAAGTTCCAGAGAAACGTGCCATTCCCCTGTGAAAAAGGGGAGAGTAAAGAGCATTTTCAGCTTCAGTCCTTTATTCCTACTGGAAAAACACATAACACTGCTCAGCTCAGCCCCCTGAGCCTATTTCATGGAGTCACAGAGAGCACTCTGATTTTTCTCCCTGTCCCAGAAGTCCAAAGAATCGGTTCTCTTGCTTTTTCAGGGTGATGCAATCCACCCCACAGCCCAGCCCAAAGGACACACAGCCCTTGTCCCTAAATCTAGAAAGGAAACCAGTCCCTATAGCACCCGTGTTTAAAGAAATGCCTACAGAAATACTGCTGGACTCATGTCCCTGGGGCACTGTGGCCATTTTGAGCTGTGAAGCACCAGCTGGAACGAGAGGGTCTTCCCTTGGAGGGAAGGTCCCTTCCAATCCAAACCACTCTATTTTCCTCAGTGTCTCAGTAAAGCAGGGTGACCCCTATCCTAAATGAAATTTTTTGTGTCATTAGCACTTTAGAAAAAGTGGACACTAATTATTAGTAAATTACAATAAAATTTATGCTGAATTACTTGCTGCATCTGCATTAGTAGCCAATGAGTCCATTCTGATAAATGTTACCACAGGAAGTGGCAGGGAGTGTGTAATGATTTGCTACAGCAGCTCACTGAAAGCTCTTTAGTCAGGTTTCCCATTAACAAAAACAAGCATTAAATTACTTAAAGACAATCATTAATTTAAATAGGTATTTTGTAACTGTACATATAAATCAGGCACAGAAAAGAAACTCAGAAAGTGCCCCAGTTGTCACATCAGCTAAACTCCCAGGAATGCACAGTGCCAGGTGGTCACCTCTCATTTTCCTGCCTCAGGACTTCCAGAAATCACATACTGGGCCAAGAATCACAGATTCAGGCATCCCCCTGTGTATTTTAAGGGGAATTCTAAAAGGCAGCAGTCCCTACAGAGGCCTGTCAGACCTGTGGGCAGGGCAGGAACCCCCTCCAGCCCAGCAGCCCTGGGAGATGCTCTGTGAGCAAACCTGACTGATCCCATAGTGAAGTCCTCTGCCTCAGGGAACACCTGCTGGCATGAGAGTGAGTAGCACCAGAGGATCCTGAAGATCTCTGATACCAGGGACCACTGCTGGTCTTCAGAATGTCCTGGGGAACACCCTGACCCTCACACAACCTGCCCCCTTAGCACTCAGGGGCACCAAGGCCTCCTGGTTCAAAAGCAAAACACAAATCACCAATAGGAGCTACTCAACTAAGAAATAAACCAAAATCAGAAATAAAACAAAGCAAAACTCTGAATGCCAGGCATGGGATCTAGGAGACCTGTATTTTCTGACATGAATGATATATTTATTCATGGGCGGGAGGGTGGAACAAGATGATCTTTAATGTCCCTTCCAACCCAAACCATCCCCTATGCAAAGTTTTCATGTATTTGTATTTAATTCCCCCTTACTTTCATACAATATCATTCATTTTTTATCAAAATATTTGGGGGTAAGAATGGTTTGTCTCTCTGCACTGTGCCTAGGTCCACAGGAATCCAGTGTGGATGGGGTTTCTGAGAGCTGCTCCAAGAAACAGCAGTACAAAAATAAAACATTACTTGGATTTCAGGCTTCTGTTGTCTCCTGTCTCAAACCTTATGTTTACACTGAAATGGAGCCACAAACAAAGATCGTGCAAGGAGTAAGGTCAGAGCTGCTCTTGTTCTTGGACCAGGAAAGAGAAACAAAAGCTCCTTGGTGATCCTACAGAAATCTGATGGAACTGCTCTTCCATTGCATTTCTGATGACACACAATAACCATCATCTTCCAGCATGTTTTTGTTTTCCTGGGAGCACAAGATGCTATGGATTTCTGCCATATTCAAAACAACTGCCCACCCTTGTGGTGCCCCCTGACACCTCCTGCCCTGCCGTGGGCACTGGCACCATCAGCAAAGTGACCCTGCGAGCAGAACCACGAGTGGGGGCTGCACTCACAGGGCTGGCAGCACTTCCACCTCTTCAGCTCCAGGCAGTGGAGGGGCTCGAGGGGTTTTACACAGGGCTCAGCTCCCATGAACAGGTAAACAAAAGCAGGATTCAGGAGTCTGAGGGGATGAACACCCCTCACTCTGAGATGGACAGAGATGCAGCCACGAGGTTTTCTGAACCAGAGACACCACAAAGGAAGAAGGAACACACTCAGTGCTGCTGCACTGAGCTCATATCAATGCCTGAGGCAAACCCAGTTACTGGAATTTAACTGCTTGTGCAGGCCAGGAACAAAGCAGGGCACAGGGAGAGAAAGATATGAACTGGGAGGCTGGATGGTTCCCAGTGCTGCCCACCAGAGTGTGCCCCTCCCAGGGGCATTTCAGTGGGGCTGACCCTGGCATGTCCCATCTTATCCCTCTACTCTGAACTGCCTGATAACTCTCCTCATCTCCTCTCTTCATCATGATTTTACAAAATTAAAAATAAGCATTAACAGAACCCCCAGCAGTGTCCTGGCATCACATAAAAATGCCATCAGAAACCAAGTTTTCTAAATGAGGTTACTTGTAAACATTTGGCAGGTACAGTCCAAAATTCACCTCTATCCTCCTTCCCAGTCTCTGGCTGAGAATTTGTGCTCAAAGGGCAGCTCAGAGCCAATCAAGCAGCCATCTATCAGCCCCTGAAACAAACTGCACCACCCAGTACTTCTGTGTTGGCAGAAGTTCACAGTTCGAAAATGTTTCATGTCTTACCCATTCCTAGAACAGCCCCTTTCTCAGATTTTTATAGACTATCACTCATTCTTCAGTTTGTCTAGGATCTGCTAAATGTTTCTCTATAAATTCATCACTTGCACATTCACAGCCATGCATTAACTGCTCGTTTTTTCCCTGAAAGTAAGGAATTTGATATGATACATAAGTCACCATAAACTCCACAGGATTAAGTGAGTTATTGCATCTTACAGGACAACTAGTTCCTACAAATGATACCCTGGAAAATGACATTATCGCTCAGTGATTTGGTTCAATCTGATTGCTACAGTTAATGTAATAACGTAACTCAATTAGGATGCTTTTGTTATGAATGAACAACCTTGTTTAATATTGTCTGCCTGTCCAGAGTCAGCTGAAATGGGATGTTAGGGCAGCCTGCAAAGCCCAGAAATTCAGTGATGCATTTTCAGGAGAGAGATCAGCATGAATTAGAAAGCCCAGGCAATTTTTAAAGACACAAAGGTCTTCTTGGTGTTTCCTAACAGAAGAAAGTTACAAACCATCTTTGTAATGCCTGCAAGTGAATCCAGACTTTCCACAGTGGTCACAGAAAGGCTTGCAGGAGTCAGTGCATACAGTCTGACCCTCATTTCCAAAGCAATGCATATCATGTTCACCTTAAGCCAATTCTCCCACACTCCCAGCTCCTCAGCAGCTCCCAGTGTGCAGAGCAGTAGCCAAATCACAGTGTGCCCACAATGGGATCTGGGGAGAACGCGCAAGCTGTCAGATGAACTTGTTTTGATGCTTTTTCTGTTTTCCTGTGTGGTGCCTTTCTGAGATGCTCCCTGCACATTCATGGGGTTCCCCACCACCAGCAGCCAGGCTCAGGCACTCGTGCACTGCTTGCACATCTGCTTTTCTAAAAACTCCCACTCTCTGACTCTCAGAACATCTCTGCCTCCTCTACCCCTGGAGCCATCTCCCTCCAACAAAGAACCCAGGGGTTCACTGGAGGGTGATAGAGCAGGCAGAGACTTTGGGAGAGAGGGTTCCCTTGGCTGGTAATGCCATGAGGGAGGAGGGAGGGAGAGGATGGGCTAAATCTGCCTTGGATTAACAGGAAGATGAAAGTCCTGAATGATCTTTACTCTGCTGATACCTACAGGCCCAACCCTAATTCAAACCACGTGTTACTCTCTTCACTTCTGCCCTGTTTGGGGAATTTCTGGAATCCAAGAGACACAGTAGCTGTGTTATGCCACTTCCAGGTCTACAATGCCCCGCCTGAGCCATATGGAGAGAAGTATTTAGAGAACCAGGTCCTTGCTGGAATCCTTCTCAATTAATTGGTGCATGCATTTAATTTCCTGTCTCCTTGTTTTCAGCCTGTCCTTGGATATGTTTGTGAGAAACCTGAGACGGTTACATGTGTTGCGGCCTCCAAGACTATTAAAACCATTAAATAACTGCCATAACTTTGTTCTATATTTTTTTTCTTCTCTTTCTAAAGAAACCTCCAAAGAAATGTCTCACCTTCTCAGTTCTCAATCCCAAGCCTTTTTCTTTTCAAGGAAAAGTGAGAACAGACATTCAGGAATGGGGGGCATGCCTCATACATGATTAAAAAACCTGATTCATTATGAAAACCAGATGTTACTCAAGAACATAAAGTGTATATGAATATTATGCTTGAATAACATATAGTCCTTAAAGAACACTCTGTATAACCTAGATATGTTTGACCATGGCCAAACTCCAAGATCCACAGACAGAGTTTCTGTCTGTCTCCACACACACAGATCATATGTGCCCACTCACCAATACTATTAACACACCTCCAAGCTCAGATCTGACCAACAGCAGCTCCATGGGGATGTGGTGATCACAAGAATTGTGCCAGCACCTTTCAGGACACAGGTTTCCTTTCAGGACATCTCATCATACTTCTGTGTGGAAGGCGTACAGATACGTGCAAAATAACAGACACAACTTCTCAATCTACTAAGGGATCTCAGTTCAAACATTCTAAATTAAGTTTAAAATTCTCATCTTTCAGGACAGAGAGAGCATGTGGGCACATGCACTGTGTGCAGACACAGACACACATCTTCCCTGAGTTGAAATCACAACTTTCTATGTGCAAGATCAGAAAACCACTCTGTGATTTCACTCACTCTGCGCCAGTGGCACCTGAAAGTGAAATCTTGCCTGGCGTTCCCACGTACACCCTCCATGGAGCCACTTTGATAAAAGTTTTGCTACATATAAAAAAGAAGATGTAACACTATAAAGTGAACAAGCAAAACTATCTATCATTTAGAATGTCTTTCTTACTGTGATCTAAGCTGCTGGGAAGGCTTTAGGAATTTGCATGTTATCCTTAGAGATGTCTGAAAGTGTCTTTTCTGTTTCTTGTACAGCACTGAGCACATCACCAGCTTTAATCTTTAATCTCTTCTTCTCTCCTCCCCTACCGAGAATCAAATCCTACAATCCAGGCACAGGTAAAACTCTTGGGCGTAATAAAGTTTGGCTCCGAGTGTTGCAATTAGGATGGGAGTATTTATTGCCAGGACTGTGTTAACCAAAAAAACCTGCAAATCAGTATCACATCCTGAAACTCGGCCCTAGATCACAGAAACTGAAAGGCTTGGGCTGGAAGGGACCTCAAAGCTTATCCCATTCCACCCCCTGCCATGGGCAGGGATGAAATCCACTGTCCCAGGCTGCTCCAATCCCTGTCCAACCCGGCCTTGGGCATTTCAGGAGAGGTGGAGTGCACCTCGGATGGCAGGATTGAACAGAGAAGGGGGGGGATTCAAGGACACTCTGGAGCTGGGATGGAATGATCTTTAAGGTCCCTTCCAACACAAACCATTCCATGAGACTGTGAACCCAGACAATCCTCCCCCAGCAAGCCCATGCATGAGCTGCTCACCCCTATCCCTCTTTTCATCTCACAGTGAATACAAATGCAATTAAACACTTAAAGAGAAAGCAAAAAAGCTAAACAAACAAAACTGAAGTGTCTCCATTCTTCCGCCATCTGCTAATTCACAGAACAACACAACGAGGACAGAGGAGTCAAACCTGGAGGATTTCAAACACCCACAATCCCTGCTTACCTTACAGAAACACACTCTATAGTTATGTACCTTTTGCCTGAAATTATTACAGATATTAGTACTGCTGTGGGGAGGAGAGCTTGTGGGCAGCGCAGACGTGTGTTGTAGATATTTATAAAACCACCAGGAGGCTGCAATAAAATTATCATGGGGTATACATTATGCTTTTTCAAGAAGCATTTAAAACCCCTACTATGTTCAATTTAACCTCTTCCCCAAGTTTCCTCAGCACACATTTCTCTGTACAGCTATACCTCTAATCTAGAATGTCAATATATATAAACAGACACATTGCAAATAATGTACATCTATATAAACAGATATGTTCAATGAAAACAATGTCTGGGATTTTCACTGTAGATGTGTATACATGAAAACACATGCTGCAAAATAATAGACATGCAGATAAGCTATGGCTGGTATTCTAAGGTCCTGCACGAGTACAGTAATTGCTTATATAAAAATAATAAAAATTAAAATACTGGGCATAGGTGTGTGCTGCTACAGGTGTAAATATGACTCTGCACATATGCACAGAGCAGAAAATCGAGTGCAACATGAGCATACACTCATAACATCAGCATTTGCTGCATTTGCATATTCCATATTGGTTATGCATCATGCTCCATGCCTGTTACACATTTAACACATACCATTCCACAGCACTGGATGCTTTTTACTATCAGTTTGAATCTTCATACAATGGTTTTATTTTTATCCCCACAAGACAGGCTGCAAATGACACTTTTTAAGCCCTGATGGCTGAGCAGAGTCTCAAGACACTGATGTGACAGTGCCGGGGCTTCCAACACGCCGGGGACCCTCGGAGGGGTATCTGTGCCAACCTGCCCTCCCCTGCTCCAGCTCTGCATTATTTACTCACTGCCAGGAGCTGGGCTCAAGCCCTGGGGAGAGCAAAACCTGTTTGGGCCATTGACATTGAGTATCCTTGGTGCAGTAAGTCAGGACCTCGGAGGTATCCATCACTGCGGCTGCCTGGAGGCAGGCTGGAGCCAAGGAACTTGCCTGAGCAGCTAGTAAAATTTTAATGCACTCTGTAGTGTGGTCATGTCATACTCAGTTATGGCAAATAATCCCAGATGCCTGCAGAGGTAAAATGGAGCTGTAATGTGCTTGCCTCCTAACCCGAGCTGACAGCAATGATGTACGACTACCATTAGCGGAAAATATCACTTCAACTAACCCATGATCCAGCTCCGCTAAGGGTCACATTATCCATGAGGAACAAATTACACTCCCAAAGTAAATACAAATTTTCTACACGAAATGGGTACAAAAAAAACCAAAAACAAAACAAAAAAAACCCAGGAAGGGTAGCGGGGCGGGGGGAGAGGGCAGCAGCACCCGCTCCCTGTGACAGCGCACTGCCGAGCGACAGCGGTGACAAAGGACGGGACGAGCGCTCCCCGCTCTGCCAAAGCCCGTCCTTTACAGCAAACACGCTCGCCCTGCTTTATTGCCACTCTGACTGGGCCTTCTGTGTGGCACATCAAATGAATAAAAAGGAGCCTTATCTTCCCTCCTAATGGGCCTTAAACAGTAAGAAATACTTCCTGATTGCCGGAGCCCGGCTAGCATGGAAAGGCTGGGTGATCTTTCACCCCTGGGGCAAGTTTGAAGGTGCTGCGTTTTCCACAGTTAAAAAGACAACACCTGAACAAATATGCAGCGTAAATCGCCCTTGTGGGAAACATCCCTGCTTTGCAGAAATAGTTTTTGGAATAATACTGAGGAATGATTTCTCTAATCCTACCCTTAGCCAAAATAAATATATGCCAAACAGTAAGACAGCAGTATCCCACGACCTGAAGTAATTGATTAAATTTGGGTTCTCAGCCACTGTTTGCCGTCGTCTGCCCAACGTGGTGGTTGGTACCCACCATCCAAGGAGTTATCAGCTCCCTCGTGAGCAATGCTTTGCCTGTCCTGGAGCACAGAGGGGCTGAACAGCCTGACAGCTTCTCAGCCTTTATGTGCCAGCCCAAGCTGTCCCACAGAACCCAGAGAGATCTGATCTGGGGAGGGCAGCAGCCCCCCAGAGCTCCCACATGAAAGCCCATATTGCAGCCAGTCCCCCTTCAGGACCCTCAGGGCCTCCCAACCCCACAGGAACTCTTCTCCAGTGGTTCCTTGCTGTTCCATGGCTGGGACAAGCATGAATGTCTCACACAGCCTAAGGCCACACACCAATTTCTTTCTTCTTCTTACTAGACTGGAGATGACACACTTTACATTTTGAAGTTATCCTCTAAAAACCACCCCCAATCTTCCTACATCTGCACCTATGGTTGAGAAGTGAAGAACGGGATGAAAGTAACACCCAACTCTGATGGCTGGCCCTTCTTTCAACAGCCCAATAAATGCTCAGAGTTCCCTTTATGACTGAAGTTTTTCAGACTAGGTAAACTATTTATACTCCAGCAGTGCATAAACACCAAATGGAGACCCTGGCAGAGTTTTAAACCATAAGAAGAGGAGAGATATTACTGTAGCACTGCATGGCTGTGGTGGTATAAATGCAGCTGGCTCCCAGCTGTCTCTCTGCCACAGCCCTGGCACCATCCAGGGGGATATTTTCCCCTTGAAGTGCTACCCAAACTCTTCCTCCCCTCATTCCTCCCAGGGGTGAGGAAAATATACCCCAAATACTGTTTGGTTTCCAAGCACCTTACTACAAAAAATCCCAAACTGATGCAACTGCCCCCATGAGAGAGGACTGCACCTGTTTAAAAATGTAATATATATTACATTTGTATATAAAATGGCATAAAGCAATTTCACCACCATTTAATCCATTTATGATAAAGCTCTTGCAGAATACAGAGAACATAGCCCTGTGCAAAGCAGCTGTCTGCTTTGGCCTTCTATTTTCCAGCACAGTTAGTGATGGGGGCTACTCTGGGTTCCTCCTGTTCCCATGGAAAGGACATGCTTTGGAGTGAAGAGGACATGGAGCAGCTCTGCCCCAGCTGAGCAGGATGCTCTGTGCTTTCAGCAGAGACATTCCAGCTCTGCAGGGCAGGAGGAAACATCTCCTGAAGTCCATGACCAACAAACTCTGTATTTATCTAGAGCTATGGACTGACATGGTTTTAGCAGGTCCTTCCCAAGTTTCTCGTAGGTTTATCAGAGCATTTATTACTACCTAAATCAGTCGAGTTTGCAAAGTTGGAAAGAACTACAAACACACACAAACATATAAACACTTGTTTGTGCGGTTATTTAATCACCAAACACTAAAATGCAGCCTGTGCAATAAACTGGGGGACATGCATCTGCCAAAATGCCACTCCAAAATGTCTCTCCAAAGTCCACACACAAAATAATTGACCAAAAGTGCTGCAGAAACATACAGGGTTCAGGTGTGAATGCTTTGGTGCAGAAACACAAATAGCCATCCCTTTTACCTGGGCATAGCAGAGTCATTTATGGTATTTCCCATGCCATTCTTTGGTTTGTACCTGATTTAAAGCAATCAGATGTATCAGCATTATCACTAAAATAATCTGATTCAAGAAAGATCATTCTTCAACTCTCTGAGTGCTTTTAACAGCACAGTACTTTTCTCTTCAAAGAAGGAAGTTTTCTTTCAGAGAAAAATAATGAAGCAACACAGTCCCACCAGCTCAGGCTCCTTGGCAAGCACAACACTCACTCATCCCTTCCCTTTGTTACTCTCCCCCTCTGAACAGATGCCAACACCTGGCAAATTTAGCTGGCGGTTTGGCCAAGCTCTGTCCTTCCTCCCCATCCTGCAGCAGGGGCACCAAAGCTGAGCACAGTTCAGCAGGGACACTCGGGCTGCAGCCAGGAGCAGCCAGACACTGCTGGGCCCTGGGAAATATCATTCCAGTGGGATTCAAGAGCCTCCTAAGGAGATCAGGCACTCCTGAGATAAACACAGGACTGAGGCATAAATAGTGATGTTTTTTCAGGCTGCACATCCCATCAAAGTACAACTCCAGCCAGAAGCAGCCCTGCTCTGTGTACATTGCAAAGCAGCTTCCCTGATCAATGAAGTATTTTCTTAAGAAGTAAAAAATCACTAAAGTGCCTCAGATCGAGCCTTTAATTTTAAAATTAAACAGAGTGGTGAGAGGAGATGGTAGAGATGGAGAATAAAACAGGACCTCATCTCTTACCTCATCTTTAGCACCTGACTTCCTTATCAGAGCTCTTTGTACATCTTTTCCAAACAAGATTTCCTTTGATTTCCGGAAGACAAACTTTGTGTTTGCACTTATGTTTTTAATATTGTATTAATTACCATGGGTATAATTTTAAAGATTGTATCGAGATATCAAAAGATAATACAGTTGCACTAAAATTTGTCAGCTGTGCAATAGCTTGCCCTAATTTTAGATTATCAGCTCTGGAGACCTGCTCAAAGAGTAAGACTGACAGACTTTTTAATGGAGAAAATCGGAGTTCCCGTGGGATCCATACTTTTTTCTGATTCAGTAAGAAATCCCAGTGGCATTTGCTGAAAGGATCCCAGGATAGGAAATGACATCTCTCTCAGAATTAGTGCTTCTCACTCTGATGCAAGTCTTCCAAATATACTCTCCCTCCACAGACATGCCTGCTACCTCTTCAGTCTTTTCAGCAACAGGAGGGTGAAATGTCTACTTTGAGTGCTCCAGTCCAGTCCTGTGTGTCAAACTGAAGGAGCATGAATCTATATAAATAGACAAATTATCCACCCAAAATATGTCATTTAAAATTGATATGCTGACACAGCCTTAGCTACAGTGCTGCTAAGCAGGGGCTGCATCATTGTTTCAATTAAATATCCTTGTTTCTTCCCGAGAAGCCTCTGGAGAAATGTCTCCATTGAGGGAGACACAGACAGAAAGGGACTCTGGAGATGACACACTTTACATTTTGAAGTTATCCTCTAAAAACCACCCTGCTGTCTGTCTGTCTGTCTGCTCCCAATTAAAGGCTGGATTGGAAGCACGGCCATCACCTAACAAAGAGCAGCTATAGCTGTGATTTACACAGCCAGATAGGCACGGATCCAAGCCAGGGAAAAGGACCAGGATGGGACACTGTGTTTCCCACTACCACCCCTTGCCATCCAGCTGCTCCTCAGGCTCCCAGGTCCTGCTCCTCCCTTCATCTGCTGCTCACAGTGCCCCATCCAGGGAAGTCTGAACCAGCTCATCCTTCAGCCCCTCCATCACACACCTCTCCTGATACTGATCTGCCATATTTTCTTCAAAGGCTCTGGTCTACCTTCCTGGATTCCAGGTTTTATTTATTCTAGCAGAAATATGTACCTATATGGATTACTTCCACCTCTTGTGGATCTCCTATGGAGGATCAGTGGGGGTTTGCCCTCAAAAATCCTACATGAAGCAAAATTGCTTCCTTTGCATTTTCTGAAGAGCGAGTACAGAATTGCTCTGCAGCAATTACTCCCACATTCTGTACACAACAAGGTATCAAAATCTAAAAGAGATAGTCCTAAAGAAAAGCAGATCTCCTCTTCCCAGAAATATTTCAGGCCAAACTGCTTCTGGTGGGAGGGGCACAACTGCGGAATCCTCAGAAAACACTGAGGTCCAACCAAAAGCAATTTGTCAATTCACTGCTGGAACAGCTCCACAGCTGGAGGCCAATATCATCATGATATAAGGCATTTGTCTAAAGGATCTTCAAACCTCTAATCCTGCTGAGCACCCCCAGCTCTCCTGGTTATTAATGAAAACTGAGGATGTTGGGCACTACTGACAAAATGCTCCCTTGGACAGGATCCACCATCCTTGCTTCTCCCAGTGCAGTGTGCTCACAGGAACTTTTTGTCCTAAAAATGTTATTTTATTTAAAGCAGGAATTCAAAAATCTTCTGGGTCCTATTGAAAGAGATCTAAAAGATCCTGCCTGTCTGAAGAAAAGAAGTTTCTACTTGTCAGTTAAATAAAGGAATAACGCACAGCCTCCTTTATAGTGTGTACTTTACCTGTCATCCAACAGCCCATTATCACGTCACGGCAGAGTGCACTTTTCTACAGGTCACTTTGTTTAAAATGACATGGATAATGCACATGTCAGCGAGCTGACAGTCCCCACCGTCCTTCAGAGATAAAACCCAGCGACGAGCGCCTGTTCTTATCTGGGGTACATGCCTTGGTCTATCATCTAAGTCAGGCAGAACATGATTTCTCCAGAGAGCACTTTTTTCATTTCCTGATTTTAAGAAAATCAAATAAGCACCATTTGTCTTCATCTGAATATGCTTGACCTGCTCAAATGATGATGTCTCGCATTTTATAACAGGCTACATATGCTGAATTCAAATTAACAGCAGAACAAGGCCTTTAGATCTTTGCCTGGGCTGCCAGCACAGCCTGAATAAATATGCCAGGGTGAGCAGTCATCTCTCAGAACTGGGCCTGAGCTGTACAGCTGTACAACTAGATGGATCTAGTTCTGACATTTGAAAAGCACTAAATTTTTAGGGATATTTGGGTCTGCACTTAATCTCATTTCATTAAAGGGAAGACAAAATATAGATCACAAGAGATGAAATACCCATCTGGATTTTAAATCCTGCCCACAGAAGTACTGGGATATTCTGTATACCTCTGTGTGAGGTACAGTCTTGATTCTGTCTTGTATTGTACTGTGCAAACCATCCTGAAACAGCATCTCCCTTCCATCCCCAAAAGCTGCCCCTGTCTTTTTATACAGGAATGCTGCAAGAGAAGAATTCAGTGAAACAGGCAGAGGTTCAGCTCCATAAATGCTGCAGTGACAGGAAATTACACTTTTAGTTCTGGGTGCCATAAACATAGAAGCTGAAATTCAGTTTATCATCTTCCTCTGCATAAAGAACATCCTGAAAATGAATAATCACTTCACAGGATGGAATGTAATGGTAATGCATTAAAAATTCATATTGAAAAGTGCAGGTTAATATTCTGTGCAAAAACCCAACAAAACCTCCCCTTTCTGTTGTCACACTGATTAACTCCAGTGATTAGTTCCCTTATGCAAGGAAAATCATTGCATTTCAAAGTAAACAGCAGTTCTTTAACATAGTTAGAAAATTATTAAGAAACATGAGGAAAAAATCCTCTACTTGGGAAAAGAGCTGAAGGGCAAAGCTTTGGAAGTTATATACAGAATGGTTTGAGAATTTCCTGTTACACGAACCTTGTAGAAAACTGATTAAATTCATGGCAGGTTATTTTTGTACTCATTGTTTCCCTCTGGATTTTACAGCATATTTGCACTTGGCTGTTGGATGGCCTGCACACCAGCATGGTCATCTCTCCTCTTCTTGGCCTGCCTTGGAGCTGGTTAACAGAATCACTCATGAAACTCTAATCAGTTCAACATTATTATAGGAACAATATTTTCTGACATTACTTTACCCTCCCCAGACTTCCATCCCCCAGTTTATCCAGGGAAAGAGGAGGCAAAAGTGATGACATTATCAAAACATCCCTTAAGGCTCAACATACAAATAAAAATCACAAAATCCAACCTGGAAATAAAGAAATTAGAACAGTTTTTCTGTGATGATTATTTCAGTTTTTCCAAAGAAGGTTAGTCTGTTCACAACATAAAGTAATGGATAAAAATATTCATCAGTATGGATACCAGTTCTTAATTATTATTTGTCTTCTAAACAATAAGCAGCAACAGAGACCACTGCCTGACTCTTTCATCATTACTTTTTTCCCCTTTCCCACTTAGAAACCCAAAATCATGAAGACAGTGATCAGCAAGTTGTGTTACTTGACTTCATGTAGTGTCCAAATGTTATTTCTAAAAAATAGATATATCAACCATAACACTTCAGTTGGAATTTGGAGGCCTTTGCCTGCAGAGAAGCACAACAGGCACTAACAGTGGTTAAATAACTGTTAGGAAGTGCAAATATGAGGGTTACCAAGAGACTCAGTTGCTGTTACAACTTCCAAGGGGAAGTAGCCATGGAAAGGGTTAGAACTGAGACTGGTGTTCGTAAACAACCCACACAGACCGTGGCATCAATATGCTTAAAGATGAATTGTGCAGCCTCCAAAATGTTCATTAGAATTCTCCCTCCTTGGAGGTCTATTCCAAAATTAAATCAGAGACAGAAATTTTCTTGGTATAGAGATGCTTTAGATTAGTCCAAGGAGAAACTTTGAATAAGTAATAGATTAAGAGGAATAAGGGAATCCAATAAATGAATTTTGCTCCCAGACTGATTTTCTTTCTTACCTTTTCTTCTTGATCACTGTCGCTGTCACACTGAAACACAAAAAGAAAAAAAGCACAGGTAAGAGAAACTTGCTACAGCAAAAAAAAGATAAATATTTCTGTGAACAAGATGGGTGATGCATTCATAAATGTTGTGTGCCACATCTGGAACATTTAGGAACAAGTTCAGTTGCTGTATGGGAGGAAGTTTCCCCCACTGCTGTTGCAGAAGATACACTTTTGTGTTTGAATGATGAAAAAACTTCCCTGCACCCACCAAAAGCCATTTGCAAAGCCCTCTGTCAGTTCAGTTCAGGGGCACAGGAGCTGATGGTGCAGGGGCACAGTCACACTCCAAAACTGGATCAGGGAAGAAGAAAGACAATCTTAGAGGGCTGGTGTGTTTTCTTTGGATGAGCAGAGTGTTCCTCATGCTGGCTGCCAGTCCACCAGCTCCAGGGGCTCCTAGGGGATGCTCAGGTCTGCCCAGCACAAAGAGGAGCATTTGCAAGGCTGCTGTTCTCCAGGAACCCTCAGAAAGGTCACCCTTTGCCTTTGCTTATGGCTGCTGAACTACAGAATCCAGAGATCACAGGGAAGCAAGAAGATGCCACAGCCACTGATTCCCTGAGGCTCTCTGGGAGTAGCCCAGATATTCCAAATTTACAAAGTGCTGAATGGTAGCTCTAGAGAGCCTTGATACTTATCCAGTGCCATTGCTCAGTTCTTAAATAAGTTTAACTATTGTAGGAATAGAGCAGGACTAGATCACTCAATGTTTCTTAAGGACAAGCATCAGAACTCAAACCACGTTTGCATTTGCTAGAAGTACAAAATCCTGTGTTGGAAACGATTCTAAGAGCCCTGGAACTCATACCTGATCCCTCCAACCAGATTCTGGGTACCTGCACCTCCTTCTCTGGGTTTGTTTTGTTTCTATCTACAGTTGTAGGTTCTGGAGGATGAATTGTCTGTATCACTCAAGACTGAACTCACACCTCTGCAGATCTCATGGCAAACATTTCCAAGGAAAACATCACCAAACAGGAGACCCAGGCATTCCTACCCGAGGACCAGCTGACTGTCAGTTAAGCTCAGTACAGCACTCAGTTAAGCTCTTTATGTATTTATATCATGTTTATTGCATCTTTGAGTATTTTTGTAGGACAACCAAGTTGTTTTGAAATTTATTATATTTTGTGAATTCCAAAGCTTAACTATACAGTGGGATGTGAACCGACAGAGACAAATACTCCCACAAATAAACATACCTGATTTGCACAAATCAACTCATCTTCTGTCTGTTGTTTAGTTAAAACTTTTCTGTTTCACTTGTCTTTATCAGCACAGCGGGTAAAAGGGTGCCTTCCCCGCACCACTGATCTACATACTTACAAATTAGAAGTAAGAACTATTCCTAGGTATTTTTAAACTAATTTTAAATGAAGGAAAGATTAGATAAAATTACAATCTTCTTGCAGCTGATTCCAAATAGAAAAGGAAGTGAAATTTATTTAATAACTGAAATTATTTATATAGCACTAGTTGCACCTATTTAATACCAGAGTATTTACTCTGATAACAAACAAATGAGAAGAAACATGAAGACAGGGGGCAACTTTAGCTTTAATTTTGAAAACCTCAAACAATGTTCAAATTAATGAAGAGTCCACTTAAATGACAAAAGGAAAGCATTTCTAGAACAGCATGGCATTGATATAAAGTACTCCTACCTTAACCCCATAAATATAATGCATTTTGACTTCAACAGGACTGCCTGTATGAGATTCTGGTATGACGGTGAACAAGGTCCTACATTTACAAAAAAGCAAACTTGCCCATGGATTTTAATCCATGAAAATCATGGCAATAGAATCAAAGAATCTCTTGAGCTGGAAGGGACCCTCAAGGATCATCCAGTCCAGCTCCTGGCCCTGCACAGGACATCCCCAAGAATCACAAAGCCTGTCACAAGGATGAATGTCACACAGATTTTCCATTTACTATTTCTGCTTCACAGCTATTGGAAAAAATTCAGCTTTTGGGCTCTGTCACCTTCTCTCCCTGGATGGTCAGAGCCAGGAGCTCCCTCACCATGAGCTCCCCAGGATCCATTATCACACCTCCTATGTGTTTCAAACCAGGGAGCAAAGGAGCAATTGCTCCATTTGTCCACCCTCCAGGCAAACTCCTAAGTCTTGATCAGACTGAATCCAAAAATGAAAATAAAGGGGACAAAAGGTGGATGTCTAAGCAGGCAAGAGCAATTCCCTTTGAGCAGCAGGGTTCAGAGGGTTTCAAGGTGCCACCCATTCCCGGTGTTGAGCACATGAGCAGATATCCTGTGGCCCAGCTGTGCTCAGAGCACTCTGCAGCCTCTCCTTTACCCCAGTTTTGGTCTGATTTGAAAAGAATCTCTCCTCTGCTGTAGTTTTTACCGACTCATAAGCTTGGAAAAGCTCAGGGTTTTTGTGTTCCCTGCAGCGTGGAGGTACCTGGGGAGAAGAGAACTTGCCAGCACTGACATCTGAATTTGCCAACAGAACAGCTCCCCACACCCGAGTGAATCTGCAGAGCGGTGTCGGTGGGAGGCCATTTCCACCAAAGTGTTAAACCTCCAAACCTCCTGCTCTCCCACAGTCCAGTTCTAATTTCAAGGTCCGCTTAATTCCACATCAAATAATTACTGCTGTACCCAGAAGCACCTTGTCTCCAGAGCGAAGCATATGGCGAAGGACCGAGACCTACTGGTGTCCATGATGGAAGCAGTGCGGGTGCCAAGCCGATTAAAAGCGCTCCTGCTCCCTTCCCGCCGTGCCCAGCGAGTGACAGTGACAGCCCTGTGCCTCAGCCAGCCGAGGTGGCTGCCAAAACAGCCTCTGCTGCACGGGGCCCACATGGCACCGCAGCAAACACGGCCACCATTCCTGCTACTGAATTCCCACACTGACCCGAGGACTTTGCTGGGAGCTCAGCAGGAGAGCACCATCCAATTTACAGCTCCAGCCTCCAGAGCCCTCCGTGCCAGCCTCTGGCAGAGACGGATGATGGTCAAACCCCTCCAGTTCATAAATTATGCAAAGGCAATAAATGCACTCAGCAAACAGCTCCCGATGTTTGGCCAGCCTGCCTCTGGGGCAGCTCCTGCCCTCTCACAGCAGGGCTGGGCACCAGGGGGGTCCCACTGTCCAGCAGCGCTGTCCTGGGCCAATGGCAGTGTTCTGTGCACCAGCTGGATGGAAGGAGAAAAGGGGGGAAGAGGACGATAGGGCTCTAAGCACTGCTCTGGGGTTGTGTACCTGTGCAGCACTTATCCGTGTGTGTGTGTGTGTGTGTGTGTAGGACACAGTCTGCACTGGCACATTCTGCACACCCACCCATCAGACAGTTTGTGTGCAGGGATGATGCCAAAAAGGGAGAAGAGAGATGTCGGCTGCTCAGGCTGGAAACAGAATTGAAGCAACTGCATGTTGTCCCCATGCCTGAGGGTCAGCCCAGGCACTGCAGGCACTGCACTCACACACAGCCACCCGTGTTCTGATGTGCTCATTTACATTTCTGGATGCAACTTCTCCCCAGAGGTTCTAAAGCACAAGGTGTTTCCATCTCCTGCAGCCTTACTGCTACCCACGGCTGGAGAGCGCATTTTGGAAACCAAAGCTGACAACCGTGAAGTTGATTATTCAGAATTACTGGTCAATTTGAAGGCTCGAGTCTGCACTGCTTGCTCAGTTCCTCAATTCCTCCAGCATTTCCCTACCTCCCAGGGACACAGGAAGAAGTAAAATGATTTAAGTGCTTTGTGGTTCTCAGAGCATCAGACTGTTTTGGGATTGAAGTGATGGAAATACTTTGTACTGGCCTTCTGCTTTGGACTGCATTTCAGTATTCTGTGTCTATTACAAAAAGCTCATTTTTCGGTGCTCTCGCATGTCTTTTGTCAGGAAACCACGGCTCTGTGCACAGGCTGCCTTGGAATATTCTGCAAATAACTGGGAATCCAAACTATCATTCAGAGATAGCATGACCTGATTTTTGGATAACTGCCACCAGCTTCCCTGGAAGCTGAGGGTGATAATGTGACAAATCAGGACAAGGAGGCTGCAGACACATTTTACACCTGAACAAACAGGCTTCTTGCTCTGATTCTCAGGCTCAAGGCACTCACTGTCTCCACTCTGAACACAAGCTGTGACTGATTACAGACACCCCAGGCCAGGCTTGAGATGAGCCCAGAACAAAATTGCCAAATTTGCCCTACACAACCCCCTGGCCAGCCCTCAGCTTGTGCTGGGCACAGAAGTGAAGCTCAGATGGGCAGAAGTGCTGAGCACCCACAGCCCCCTGGAGAGCCAGATTTTCACATGCACGTGGTCTCAAATGCTGTGAGAGCTTCTCAGATCAGAGCCTGACAGGTTCCTCAGTGGGAAGACTTGGCAAAATGGCTATTTTGTGCTTCTCAAAGTCTTGTACTGGCCAGAAGGGACTCAAGAGTTTTCCCAAAGGACCTCTGGGATTACCATCAAAATTCAAAGCAAATAAAGCTCACTCAAAATGATCTTTGCTGATAAAAATCTTACAGGACATCTGGAAATGCTATATAATTGGGGTAATAATGAGACCAAACTGACTGTGAATTGCACAAGGTGGCCATAGTTATCACTGAAACTGTTTCAATCCCTTAAATAACCAAAGCCACCAGCCATCACATCACACACACACACACAGTGTTCAAGCTTCCTTTTGCAGTATTTTTGCAACTTCCTGCTCCAGAAATGCTAATCACAGTCAGTGACCAAAAACTTGCATTTTCATATGTGTGATGCAGTCAAAATTCAAATAATTATCCCTAAAATCAAGCCCAGGTAAGGAAGAAGATACACAAAGTCAAAAGATCTCTGTACCAACAAACCAGAAAGCTCTTCTTTCTTCTTGACTGAAGCCCTGCAGTCAGCCTGGGCCGTGGCTGCAGCAGACGCATTCCCTGCAATACGGGGTGTGCACACACAGACCTGCAGTGGGAAGTGGAAAATGAACTTTTCAATTCCCAGCTGAGGCGTAATTGCTGCTGTGTTTTTTAGAAGAAAAGGGAAACTGAAGATCAGGCTAAAGATTAGCTGCACCTCCCCAGTCCTCTGTCCCAGGTGGAGAAAGTTAAAATGCACAGCACATCTCCCACAGCACCCGCAGAATGAGCCTGATCCCAAAGCCACGTTTCAAAAATCAGACACCCTATGTGGTTACAGCTCTAATTTAAGCCCATTTTAATAACTTGAGAGAACCTGGTCCAAATCAAGCTGAGTAAAGGTCTGTGCCACCTCGCCAGCTCATTCAGGCTGAAGCAACACCACGGATTTCTCTGTACTTTGCTGATTGAACACATTCTTGTGCAAAAAGTGGCAATCATTGAATATCTCATGTACAATGACATTGAGGAGGGCATTGTTCTCTATTCTGCTCAATGGACTTTGCTGGAACAGCTATTTCATATCTTGGAGCCATTTATCATTGCCACCAAAGGAGTCAGAGCTGCTGCAACGCCAGTGCTGAACAAAGTGATTCTACTCATCTGTCTGCTGAAAAGAAATCTGAAGAAAATAAGGGAAAACCCAGACCTCAGTCTGTTCACACTGACATTTACAATATTCTTGTCCATCTCTCCACCAATGACAAGCTGGCAGCCCTGGAAAGGGGAAAGATGGTATTTTAGCGATACAATTAGACCTTTGCTTCCAAGAAAAAAAGAGAAAAAAACATCTCCTAGATAAAAGGAGACACAGACAGGGAATAAATGGGCAATTTTCTAATTGATGAAATGGAGACCGGCAGAGTCACAAAGAAACTGAGAGCAAGAATTTCACTTTTTTCTTTACTATCTGTGACACTGCTGCAAGTAGCATTCAGCATGGAGCTCCTTGCCAAGGAATCTCATATATATAGCATCTCACAAATTGGTTAACATCACAGTCTGCTTAGCAATTCCTCACCATTATCCACTGTGATTCAGTGTAAGGAATGGCTCTGAAACAGAGATGGTCTGAGAAGTTTAAGGTCTGCATTCTTAAAAGCTAAAATTATGGATTATTCACCAAAAAGTCCCATTTTACACAAATTACCTAAGTCTGGACAAAAGATTGCAATGTTGACCTTTAATCTGAATTCCATTTTATCCAAACTACTTCACTTCAGATGAAATGTATCAGTCTTGGACATCTGAAGTTATCTTGGGCCCCTTACAAGAAAAATATTCAGAACTTAAAATTATTTTCAGCTGCAATTCTTTTTAATTCCTCCCTCCCAAGTCTTTTATGATTGCTTTATATCATAAAATGACACAATTAATGGTTCCTTTTAGCTCTACCATCAACAAAACAATGGTTTGATAAGAAAGAATTACATGTTGAGTATTAAACTGAAAACTCTGGATTATAGGACAACAGGACATCCAGGATAACAACGATCCACCTAATATTTCTCTAGGACATGGATATATCCTGGGCACCTGGTGGGAGGCCCAAATACTCCTGGTAGGCTGCAGGGAACTTGTTGTAAAGCAAAGGGGGGTTTCCCTCTAGAAAGACCCTGAAAGACAAGCCCTGTTGTGAGGTTTGGATCTGCTGTGTTGCCCCCTGTTATTTGCAGGGACATCCCCTTCAGGGGCAGCCTGGGAGCTGTGTGTCAGTGGGAGGCTCTGGGAGGCTGCTGGTCGCTGATGGGGAGGTGACACAGGACCTGCTGGGGGCAGAGCTGCCAGCCCCTGTCCTGCCAGGCTGCCCCTGCCCCATGTCACCCCAGGGACACATGGAACCAGCCCTGGAAGAAACTCATTTTCCTTTGTTCCCCGGAAAGGGAGCTGGGGCTGGTGGTTCCTGCACCTTCTGCCCCCTGATCCCACTCCAGCAGCTTCCTCATGGTGTCACTGCCCAGTGACCCCACACCTGCCCAAGGCCCAGCTGGCCATCCCCAGAGCAGGATGATGCTCCCACCAGGGCCAGGGGAGGGTTAAGCGTGTTTTCCAGGTGGAAAACTGACGATGCCATGCATTCCTCAGCTCATCACCCTCAGAAAGTGCCCACCACCAGTCAGGCACCCAAATCCTACCAGACCAGCTGGCACCAGGCACTGCCAGCCACACACACAGAGGAATCCTAATTTTAGGAAGTCATTCTCTGTTGCAGGGTGAAGTTTCTCCCTCAGCTCCTGAGGGCTCCATAAGGAAAAATGCCTCCATGCTTTCCCCTGGCACTCGGGATGCACATTTGCTGCCTCCTTACCTGCCTTGCTGGCTGCAGCCAACATGCAGCTCTCATATTATTTTTAGCAGGGCTCTCAAATGATGGGAATTGCAGTGTGTAATGTCATATTTAGCATCCTCTCAACTCACAAGTACTTTTTCAGGGTTCAAAAAAATAAGTAACAGCAAATAATAATAAAAAAAGTGCATTTGTACTGATGGACTAAGTCAATAGGAAAAATTTAAACTAATCAGTGGTTAATGAAGTCAGTGCCTAATACTGCATTAGTGGGTGCTATCTGTATAAGAAAAGATTTTTATTCTTCAGAACTCCTGGTCTTAGCTCATGAGTTCTGTTTGGTATTTGAGTCTTCCAGGTACTTACAGGCTAATGAAATAAAAACACCTTGATTGACAAGAAGCAAAGCATGTTACGGGTTAAAATAATACAAGAATCTATTTTTTACACTGTGTTGTGATCCATAAAAATCACCCTGAGCCTTTCCTCTTTCTTCTCTGCCTGTGAAGCCAATTGCTTTGATTGCAGTGATATGAGCTTACTGAAATGACTTGCCCTTGCTTGTGAAGCAAATGGAACATGCTAATAGAACTTATCGCATTACCGGATGCAAAAGTGCCATAGCTCATTACTTTAAGATAAAAGGATATCATTGCAGACGGGAAGCAGAATTGACTTTCTGAGGCCCGACTTGATGATGATTTAATCAACTGCTCTCTTTCACTTCTCATCTCTGTGCCTGTCGGTTTCCCAGGTGCTGTTAAATGAGACACTCAGAAAGTGAGCGGAGGGAAAGAAATTGCTGTCATTACTTTTCAAGAAAGGAGGTATGCAAATTTTCGACAGAAAGATTGCGTTCATAATGGGCCTGGTAAAATACAAGGATCATGCTTGACAGGTGAGGGCAAGTCATTTGTACGTCCTTAAAGTGAAGCAACCATCCTCATTTAGAAATTGTGCTCGATAAGAGAAGCTACAAATGAAACCCATGCAATGGCTGAGAGCAGCCAGCAAATCTTTGAAGACTTTGCTGCTGCAGCTCTGCCTTCAGCAGGTGCCTGGCGTGCCTTCACACATGGCTCTTCCCAACTGCCAGACGGCCAAAGTTTGACCTCAGTATCTCACAGAGATTCCTCTTAAATGTTTTTCCTTACTGTCAGCATTATATTCACAGTCTGGGGTCTGAGAGTCTCTTCCTTTCTTCACTGCTGCCAGGAATAGAAATTACAACAAGAAAACCCCAATCAGCTAAGTGAGAGTTGAGTTAACTTTGAAACTGGAATCAAGAGGTTGGAGGCAACAGCTTGTTTTCCTCTGCATGTATGACGGATCTTGGATGGTCTGGAGCTTACACTTCAAAAAGCCAAGTAAAAAGAAGAGCCCAAGAAAAGGGTTGTGGCAGGAAGCAAAGAGGATGAAAAAGATGCCCAAAAGGAAGCTGGGGTGCTGTGTGATTGCAGCAAGGAAGGAAAGGGTAAAGAGGGAGCAACTGGATGCTCTATTGACCTGATGGAGAAGATCCGATATTCCAAAATTGGAAATTAAAAAAGCACAATAATTGAGATGATGAATTATGCACAGGCTAAAAACACTCTAAAGATCTTGGATGGCTATTGAGCTGTTTGGATCATTTTAAATGGGGAAATGGGAACTACCAAGCTTTTATTGGTGTCAATCAGGTTTTCCATCAGATTGATAGTCAGCCACAGCAAACAGGTTCCACAGGG
This sequence comes from Certhia americana, assembly GCA_018697195.1. Taxonomy (NCBI): domain Eukaryota; kingdom Metazoa; phylum Chordata; class Aves; order Passeriformes; family Certhiidae; genus Certhia; species Certhia americana. The sequence goes on along the minus strand of JAGMWU010000021.1, from coordinate 1,853,831 downwards.
ACGCTCTAAGCAATGGATACAGCAGTTTGTCATAAAATGTTGACATTTTGTCTCAGATAACAGCATAGGACTTAAATAGAATTAATGTCATGAATATTTAGAATTAAACAAGAAACAGCTGGGAAATATTGCCACAAAGGAAGCTGGGTACAACAGAAAATTATTTAAATAAGAGCAGCCACTATATTAATTCCAAGATAGGTGCATTTTAAGAATTTTTTTTTTTCTCAAGAACACAGTACATTGCTCCCATGCTTGTTTATGGAACAACTATCAGATATGTTATTTGCCCTTTTCCCTGTGTGTCAGGTCCTTAACCCTCCACATCCACCTAACTGGGAGTGATCCAGCAATACCCTTTGGATCTGACTCACCTCTCACTAAAAATACTGCACTGTGGGTTGAAAAGCAAGATGATGGAGGAAAGATAGCCTTGGGCTAGGACTCAGGAGATCCACCTCTGTCAGTGGCTATCAGGATCACCTCAGGCAAGTCACTTACTCCCTTCTCCTGTCAACCCTCTACTTCTCATCTCTTTGGGCTATTAAATGGTACATTCCCTAGGATTTTCTTACTTTCAATATATGTGTTTATAATATGTGCAGGGTAATAAGGCATTTTTCTTTGAGAATGTTGGTCTTAGCAAATAGAAGAAATAAAGAAGAATAATAAAGAATTAAGACCTGGATCAGGCCCTAGACACACCATGCCTATTTTCAGTATAGATTTCATCTTCCACCAACTAAAGTGCATGACCTCTAGAAAATTATATAATTTCAACAGAAAATTATTTTTATTTTTACTTAGAGCAATGCACAGAGAGCAGCAACAATCCAGCATCGACAGCACTGCACAGGGGTTGCTGTCTTGTGCAGGCTACAGCAACTATGAGCACAACGTGGCTACTGAAACCCACACAAAGACAGATTCCACTGATTTCTAGGATAAAAGAGTTGTGGATATTGTATCTGAAACAAAACAAAAATAATAAAACCCCATATTTTCTCTTCTTTCCCAAACAAGACTTCTTTAGCTTTTGAGTTCTGTGTCTTCAAGTAGCCTAAATAAGTTAAACTGAATTGCATAAATAATAATGGCAATAATAATTCCCCAAACAACCCAAAACAATTGATCCTTAGGGATAAGACCTAAACAGTTGAGCTATAAACCTCTGAACATTGGATTTTAATGGATACTAAAAACCCCTTAACGAAGCCCTATAAATATAACCTGAAACAAAATGATTTGTGTTCTAAGCTGTTTTCAAACTCCCATAAATGTTCCTCATTGTCATAATGCCAGAAAAATAGCTCAGCCTGTGTACTCAGCCCTGCAAACTGGCTTCTATGCTGTGCTTTCATTCCCTTTTCCACTCCCTGCTTTATAATTCATCACTTGCACAGTTGTAATGTATTATTATTACTACTATTATTTATTGCTGCCTTTATCAGTTTTGTACAATTGATAAATTGTCTGTGCTAGACCTGAGGGAAGAGAAGGATTATTCTAAACGTAGAGCAAGTAAATATAAATTGTAAAGACAATGGCACACTTTGGCCTGCCTGGCTCAAATTTCCTTTTTGACATACATGGTTCTACAATTTGGAATCTGTGATCTCTTATTAGGAAATGAAAGCATTATTTTTTTCCCCAGAATGCAGCAACTGTAATAATTAAATTCAAAACAGGAGTTGTATTTCTCTTTTTAGAGGTAGGGATAATATCCCTGATTTATCAGTTGAATTCTGCTGTTTTGTGTTCAAGGAGTGGCTGAGAATAAGAATATTTGTCACTGCCTGGCTGAACAGAGCAGCTGTGGCTGCCCCTGGATCCCTGGCAGTGCCCAAGGCCAGGCTGAACAGGGCTTGGAGCAGCCTGGGACAGTGGAAGGTGTCCCTGCCCATGGCAGGGAATGGGATGGGCTTTAAAATCCCTTCCAACACAAATGTTCTTGGATTCTTCGATAGCTGGGGGATGTTGTGCAACAGAGCACCCCCCTTTACCAACAAGCAGTGGCAGAAATGATAGCTTGGTGTCCCAAGCAGCCCACCCAGGAAGTGGGACTTCTCATTTCCTCCAGCTCTCTCTTCTTGAGGACCTCCTGCACTCAGCCCCAAAGCCCTGTGTGCCTCCTGTGCTCTGAGCAAAAGCTGCTGCTCCCATGTGGGTTCTGCAGCTCTGCAGTAATCCCACCCTGGGGCTCACAGTGTTCCAGGACCATTCCCTGGGAAGCCTGGGCAGTGCCCAGCACCCTCTGGGGGAAGAGCCTTTCCCTAAAATTCAACCTGAGCCTGCCCTGGCACAGCTCCAGCCCTTCCCTGGGTCCTGTCCCTGTCACAGGAAGCAGAGGTTGGAGCTGCTCCTCTGCTGTCCCTCAGGAGCAAGCTGAAGAGGCAGCTTCAGGTAAGACCCATCTACTTTAAGAGCCATCCTCCTGTACAGACATCCACTGTGGAACATCAGGTCCTCAGTTAACCACCAATGATCTCCTAGCATGGATAGAAGAAAAATATTTGGGGTTTCGTTGGTTTTTTTTCCCACTGCTGCATTAACCTACCCCAGACTAAGTGATAAAAACTCCTATACCATAAATATTGCCACAGGCTCCATGGCTATTATCATCAGCAGCAAATTACCTGTCACAGCCAAAGCAAGGGATTCCTTTGAATAGTTGGCTTTTAGCTCAGTGCTCAGAAAGTTATCCCTGTCCGGGAGGGTCATGGGAAATGCAGGAGTTTTGCCAGCAGCAGCTGTGCTGAAGCAGGGCTGTGGCCAATGCAGCATTACTGACACTGCCCATGTGCTCCATTTTCAGCTGTAATGAGACTTCACAATGTCAGGAATTATCTCTTCCAAAGGTGAGCCCCACATCAGGGCCAGGAGATATCCTGAATGTCATACACAGGACTTTCCACTAAGCTCTGTCAAGAATGAAGGGACACACTGAAGCAGGAGGGGTGCAAAACAACTCTCTCTGGGAATATGAGCATCCACAGGATGCCTGGAAGGAGCAGAAGCTTCATATCTTTGATCTTTGTGGTCACCACTACCCCACAGATAAAAATTTACACTGAAATTCTGGCTGGATGATCCCAGCAAAGCACCTGCATCTTGTACAGAAAGGAATTTTAAACTACTCAACGTGGGCTCTGCAGTTTTGAGACCGATTAGGGAGAGTAAGGAAATTCATTGCTTTCATCAGAGATATTCTCTGTGAATACAGAGCCTTCACAAGGAGTGTTTTAGAGAGGTAGAGGCTCCCTCTATTTTATAGACTGTAGATACCAAAGATTGGAAGTTCCATTCTCATCTCTTTTGAAAATTTAGTAATAGGGAGACTCTGAGATTTCAAACATGTTCTCCCCACATAACTTCTATAGGCTTTATCTTCAGTCTAAAAAGCAAGTGAATAACAAGATGCAATGGGTAAAATCCAGATAAATTTAGACTGGTACATATTTTAAAAATGGGGAATAATTTATTATTCTTCACTTAAAAACAGGGCAGATTTTCCCTAACTGAAAAAAAAAAAAAAATCAATAAAAAATTAAAATCTTGCCTAAATGTTGTGCCCTCATTCAGTCAGAGTTACTGTACTCCAGGCAGCACAATTAATTAGTGAGATCATATGGCCTGTGCTAGACAGGAGGTCACAGAAGATCACACCCTCATTGCCTTAAATGATGTGAATTTATAAATCCCTAAACATCCACATCCTTCTACTCCTACATGCACAGCCAGCTCGTTAATGCCTCGGATCTCCTATGATCCAGCAATTCAGGCCAGTTCCATTCAGTGACAACAGCTCTTTCCATGCTGGAACAATCCTGAAGGGTTGTGAATGACCTCTGAGCTTACTCTGGAGCCAGGAGGTTTTCCCATTTCCCAGGAACAGTAGATCCTGCCAGCTTTTACAGTGAATTTGGTACTGGTGTTGCTGTGTATGTTGAGTTTTATTCATGCTCACAGGATTCAGTTTTATCATGCTGCAGGAACAGCACTTCTTCAAGACTCATTTCAGCTTTGCTATTAAGCTCGACTACCCCTTTTGAGTAATCAATAAAAAGTCTGCTACAAGAGGACACTGTGATTTACAAATACAGGAAAAGAAAGAGAATGATGCAGAGCCATTGGCATGGATGTGAAGGACTGTTGGGAGGGGGGAAATAAAAAGACTATGACAAGAATCTGAACAACCAATTTAATCTTGAAGGAAAATTCAGCAGAGCTATCCTGCGTGGCAGCTATCATAAAAAGATGCGGGAGAGATCTACAGGAAATTCAATACCAAAACTAAAATGTTCACCAATGGGTCCTTCAGAGCAAGGGAGAGGGGGAGACAGCAATTTCTCACAAAGCATTACAGAAGGCAGCCTTACATTTTCCCTCGGAGCTCCTAAAAAATAATTATTAACATGCAAGGAATAGATGCCAGTGGATACTCTGTATTTTGAAATACTTTGATATTGGCATGGATTTATCCAAGACTCTGCTCCCATCCCCACCCAAGAGAGGAGCACATTTCTTCCCACCTCACACACACTTACAGCCCCTTCAATCATTTCTTGTTAATACACACAACCCTGGTTGAATTCAGGTTCTCCAGACTCCTGCTGAATGAGGGTTTATTGCTGTTGCCTCAGGGAAAGATGCAGGCAGGTAGGTAACTGTTCCTGGCTGGAGGCTGCACCCAGGACATGCCATCTCTGCTCCTGTCCTGCCACATCTCCCAAAAGTTTGACCTTTTCTTCTAAAAACAAAGGCTGGAAAACACCAGGCATAACACATAGCACAGTGATAGTAGCACAAGGCAGAGCCTTACAATGGCAGAGCAATAAAAGAACAGGAGACAACTCCCATCTTTTGTCTATTCAACTGGATCCATGCTCCAGCAGCAGCAGCAAACACTACCCAAGGGAAACATGTGCTTGGCCCCACACAACCAGTACACAATTCCCAGCTGGAAGGACTTGAACTGTTACACAATTCCCAGCTGGAAGGACTCAAACTGTATAGGACTCTATGCAACTCCCAGCTGGAAAGACTCGAACTGTACTGGACTCTCTGCATTTACCAACAGCAAAGACAATGACCCACTTCAACTAAACCAAATGACTGAGAAGAGAAGGGCAACCACCTCACTCCTAACAGAAGAGGGCTCGCCTGCTTCCCCTCCCGCAAGGGCTGGCATTGGTAACTCACTCATATCTCTGCTCCAAAACACTGGCTGTATGAGCGCATTGCTGAGCCATAGTTCCTTTCATTATTTGCACTTCTGCTTTTACTGGGAAGAAATAACTGGTTATTATGATGCTTCTGGGCAAATACCTCATCCTTGGAAAAATGAGCAAATGTAGCCAAATGACAGAGTGTAAACAACACTCCCTGAACTACCAGGGACAACAGGCTCAATCGCCCCGCGTGCGGCGTCTTCCTTTCCGGAGCCTCGTCTCCCGCTAAGACCTCAAAGGGTTAAAGCCTGCAAATTGCCTTGCTGTGCTTCTGGGACAGCATGAAGGATGGCTGCCATTGCCACGGTCAGATATGACAGCGCCAATTTGATGTGCTGCCATCAAGGGCCTTCTAAGAGCCGAGCGCCCTGATGGTTTTGTGATGCGAACAGTCGCATCGCAAAATGGTTTTCCTCTCCCGCTGCCTCTGCTTCCATCTGCTGCTGGGCCGAGGCACAGCCGGCTGCCTGCCTGTCACAGCATGGATTAAAATTAGCTGGGGAGGAGGCACTCAGTTGTGCTAATTACATTTTAATCATTGGAAATGTGTTGGCAAATCAAGCCTTGATTGCCATCTCGGAGCCTGTCTCCTCCAGCAGAGCGGAGGGGCTGTCTGCATTAGCTGGGCCCTGCTGGGCCCAGTTCTCTCACAGAAGATGGAATATGGTGCCTGCTGGCCCACCACTGAGACTGCTTTGGCACATTATTAAAAAGCCACAAGGCTTGTTTCAAATCATCACTGTGTGAGCTCTGCTCATTCTCACATCCCTGGGTATTCCAGCCACTTGGTACTTTTAACTATATCTTTAGTTTACCTTGTGGGCTCAAAAACAATTTTGCATGCGTGGGTGGAGGAAGCCAGAGCTCTTCTGCAGCTCGTGGGGCTGGGAACAGAGCCGGTTGTCAAAACGCCTTTCTTGTCAGCTGTAAGGCTGCACTGAACAGCAGCCCAAAATAACTGGGGCTTGCACAGCCCCCACTTCATCTCAGCAAGGTTCGGTGCAAGCCCTGGTTCGGTCACAGCCGTGGGAGCTGGAGAAGTCCCTGCTCATTTCTCATTCACAGAAGGTCAAAGGACCCTGAGTCACTGGTGATCTCAGACCAGACAAGGCTGTAAATCCTGCCTGGAGAGGGACAGAGACAGCACCGAGGATCCCCTTTGTTCCTCTGACTAAATAAGCACATGCAGATCCTAAAATCAGTGCAATGGTTGAGTGTCAAAAGGATGAATTTTCAAGTCCTTTCCTCAGCCACGTTTGAAATAACTTGGGGTTCTTTGGTTTTTTTTCAAAATCAATACAGGGAAGCTCACAGAGCCAGCAACTCAAACCAAAAACAGAAAGAGCCAGGCTCTCAAATGTCACACCATGCAGGCTAAACAAAACCAGCAGCATCTACCACCTGCAAAACCCTCCTAAAATAAACAAACAAACTCAATGCCATTGATATTTAGAAATCTGGAAAATTCTCCCTTAAACCTCTCCTTTATAAAATGCAAGTAACACCCCTACACCTGATCTTGACAGAACAGGAACCTATTTTCATGGCTTACAGCAGCAGCAGAACTGGACTCATGGGGTCAGGTTTGCAAGAGGAAAGGGTTTGATGCTTTGCAGAGCCACATTCCTGACCAGGCTGATTGTTCCCACAGTGCCCAACAGCCACGGAGGGCCATGCTCACCCTTGAGCTAAAATCCCTAAAACATCTCCCCATAGTGCCCAGCTGAGCACTGGAGCAGGTCAGTGACCCCAGCCTGGCTCTGTCCCTTTGGGGAGGCCGAGGGCACAGCTCGGCCACACGCGCAGGGCTCCTGGCAGGGTTCTGCTGTGCTCCCAGCTCTGCAGCAGCAGGGACAGAGCAGCAGGGACTGGAGTGGGGCATCAAGCACACACACAATCCTCCTACCAGCTCCCGACCCCCTGAAATCCCTGCGCTGTGTGCCAGTGGCTTTGGGGCTGTGCATTTACCACACCTGGCTCGAGCCCCTGCGGCAGCTGCTCGGGGCAGAACCTGCAGTCACAGCCCCTCACAGGAGACAGGCTGTGGGGGTTTCCTTCTCCTTATGCGATCACATTCCCATCCAATGTAATGTTTTCATGACTGTCATAGAATGGAACTTAAAGCTGATCATTTTAGAGCCCTAGCAATAATGTTAAGGGTTGGCAAATACCACAGAGGGAGGCTGTGGTATCCTCTCATACAGCTGTAATGCACAGATTGAATATGAAACAGAAAAAGCAAAGTTGTACATGTGTTCTAGCATAAAACTTAATATCCAAGTTATTAGGCTGGGAAAAAATAGAAATTAAAATCTGGCTGATATGTGTGAAGATAAACAGGGTCAATTAATTTATTTAAATTGGCTTAATAGACCATTTTTGCTCTTGTTTAACTCAAGAGCTTTAAATTTAAATGATCTAATCCTTTTTTAGCATTTTTAATATGAACACTACACCAAAAATATTATTGTACATAAATGAGACATAGTTTTCCTTCAGCCCATTTAATTTTATTTTTGCTTTTAAAGTAAGGGATAAGTACATTTGTATTTGTGTCATGGCTCCAGTGCTCTCAAGCCCTTGCCACACAGGACAGCCACAAACAGGGCACCAGCCCCAACAGCTCCAGCTTCAGATCCACTGCAACACACAGCAGAGCTGGTTTTCCAGCTGCAGGAGCTGCCAGTTGCCATGAAAACACAGAAAAAGCCAGGGAACAATCCTTTCCCTGACAGGTCTTCAAGGTCTCGTAAATGTGGCTTAGGCCTCTCTAATAGTGCACTGCTCTTCATTATTTGTGGTACAAAGAGCAGGGGGGAAAACCTGTAATTTGGGCAGTGACAGAACATCTAATTAAAATCACCAGAATAAGAAATAGCTGTACTTTAGCTCTCAATCACAAAATTCAAGGAATATTTTGATTATATTTCTGAAATATTTATAGATCTGAAAGCATGCAGTCCATCTTTCCCCTTGTCCTTGATGCCATCCCCTCTATCTTTGTTACATTTGTGAAAACAAAACCGTTTTAATTCTGAGTATTTGATGTTTACCAAGAGCAACTGTGATCATGCAAGGCCACTGCTCTCTGAGGTGCTGGGGAAAAAAAATGGACAGGCCAGGGAGTGCAAACTATTTCTTTTTTTTTGAGAACCAGACATGTAACAACCTTTTCAGGCTTTACTTCTTCACTTTCTAAGTGAAATTACTATCCATGTTCCTATGTAAGCTCTCTCTGATTGAAATATGTAAATAAATGGGCAGATGATACTTTTAATCCTGCTAAGGGTTACAATACTGCAGCTGAAGCAGAATTTCCAGCCAAACATCCTGGCCTTACCCTGAGCCCCCAGCCCTGGATGTGCTCAGTGCCTGCTCAGGCACAGCACTTGTAGCCCTTCACTGTGATTTGTAACCTGCAGGAATAAATGGCCAGGAATTGTGAGTGAGAGCCCTATAGCATTTAGAACCCTATTCAGCTGGAAAATTACACAGCCTCCTGAGGCACATGAGCCCTGAGAGGCCTCAGCAGCAGCAGATCCCTTCAGGAAAAAGGTCAGCCAAGCACCTGAGGAGGAGGAGGGAATACAGGAAACATTTACCAGCTCCAAAGCAGAAGCAGCAAAGAGCTTTTCTTTGTCCCCAGGTATTTGTCTGTCTCCCTTCTCCCACCCTACACTTGCCTTGGAAGGAAAAAGTGTTTCTAAAATATCTGGGGACTGAGAAGGAGCTGTTCTCAAAGCGTCACCACCTAGAGATGACCTCTGTCCCTGGACTGCAGAGAACCTGAGGAGATGACGGTAAAACAAAGTCTTGAATGTCTCCTTGAGACACCCAAAGGAGATACCTAAATTCAGCCCTGGAATTCAGTAGCAGCAAATGGAAAAGGAGACAAAACACAAATAAAGGCAGCAGACAAGCATCTTCTTTTTCGCATGAAGAGCAAACTGTGCTTTTCTGAGGCCACCTAAAGCCACTTCCTGCAGGAGCCTCTGCTCTCACCCTCATCATTCAGGTCACACATAATACAGGTTGTGTTGCTAAACATAAGATACTTATTTCTCTGACTGACCCTCCTGCAGTCCTCTCACTGGGCATATTTGTCCTGGCTGTTTCTCTCAGGAACCACAAGGATATCTTGCTAAAAGGTAAATGACGGAATTTCCATGGGCATTATTTAAAAGTGGAAGTGAAATCCCAGACTTGCACCCTCCAGTGTCATTGTTACAGAACCTCCACTGCTGCACAAAGTGGAGGAAATACATTTGAAATGCACAAGCACTGAATGTAAAGGGTGCTTTTAGTGAAGAGTACACTGAAAAATAAGCTGCTTCCCATCAGCGAGTACATTCTTTATCTTTTAGCGTAACATTTACAAAGCTTGTTCAGGAAAAAAATGTGTTAAATCTTTCATCAGGCTACAGACACTTTATTTGGAGTCTTCACAGAAACCCAAAGTAGTGCCATAAGGTGCCTGGAATATTAGCCAAGATAAAACCTTCAGGGCCATGCACGCTACTGTTTTCAAATCTGTTCTTTCATCTGATGTGCCAGTCGAAATTACTTCTGCAACATGGTCAGAACCAACCTGGATGGATTCATAATGCCTGAAATTGCTATGGGCATATTTTTGTGAATCGCCTAGAGACAAACAGATAATTCTCTTTAGATTGTGCGAATTGCTAATTCTTATGCATGTCATGTGTTTGCCAAGTGGCATGTTTAGACAAGGAAATTGCAGAATATTCCTGATGTCACTAGAGCTTTATGCTTAGAAAGCCATGGGAGTGTAGGACAGTGTCCTTTCATGTATCTCACATATATATTACAAATAATTTTAACTCAGACAGTACTTGTTACCTTTCCTCACTACAAGACTACCTGTCTAAGAAGGGAGTGAAATGCTAAAGAGCAATTACCAACTATACCAGAGCAATGCAAATACATGTGAGGGTAAAGGAAGCAGAACCCAGCTTTTTATTTTTCTCTGCTTAGGCAGTTGGAATAAACAGTGTAAGTGTCATCTTTTGAGTCAACATGTCAAGTTGAGTTTTGTGATATCTCATCTCTGTCTGTTGGCATCATTACACCACACACAAAACCCTCGCAGAGCCTCCCTCGCTCGTGCTCCCCCCAAAAACACAGCTTGTGCCATCAGTCCCTGAGTTTCCCTCACTGCTCAACCTTCTCGATATTTTTGAACTCATTGGCCAATTTCACCCACATTTGACAAGAGATTTCAAAGCTAATTAAGCTCATGTGAGTTTTCTGCAAAAGGCGGCCAGTTGGTGCAGAGCCCTGATGAGTCTGAGGGAAAGGCTGCAGCGTGTGATCACACCTCACTCCCGCCCAGAACACGCACTCACAGGAGAAACGTTAGAACAACTCCAAGAGAAAAAGCATCAATCAAAGGTTTCAATTAACTCTCTATGGGAAATCTAGCTTTGATAAGATTTTTTTCTCCTATTTATTTTACTACTTCTGACTCAGATTCGGAGGTGCCAGTTTTTAACTAATATAGAAATTAGCCTCATCCTTAAACCCAACAGGGACATCTCTGTATAGCATTTATTATGAAGCATAATTGTAGCTTCAGGGCATCATTTCAGATGAAAATGTAAAATATACAATAAAAGAAAATTCCATTTGTATTTTGGCCAGATTTTGCTTCTCAAGTGACTCTTTACATGTGGATAAGTCACTGAGCTCTGTGTCCAGCCAGCACAGAACTGATGGTCCGACGCTTATGGCTTAAGGCCATGAGATTATTAAAACCCTGGATTTAATTCCTGGCCAAAATGCTTTAGCAACTTTGGGTAAATCCCCCTTCCTCCCTTTCTTGTAAAACAAGACTTTGTTCCCTTCCCTTACACTTCATCTTTCCTCTCTATTTGTGTTGTGCTGTCTTCTATACAAACTGCATGACGCCTGCTTTCCCTGAATGCCCATTAAACTGTTTTCTGACTCAAACAAATCCAAACACAAACGCACTGAATCAATTTTTCTGAAGTATTTTAAGTGGATTTTTGTTTTGTTTCTTTTAGACCTTGATCACTGACCATGAAAAAATTTCAGTGGCTCCAGAAAGCTGTCTCTGCCCCTGAGAAGAATGCCAGCTTAACAAATCAGTAGCTTTGGAGTACTTAAGGAGGTGCTAAGAATAAACAGTTGCTTTTCTTTATTGGGAGAGAAACATGATTAATATAACTGTTTGAGCACCTCCTATGTATGCAGCTTGGTTGTGTTTTACAAGGAGGAGTAACAAATTAGCAGTCATCGACCAGTTACTTTAAATCCCCTTCAGATTTCATCACTCTCTATAATGGGGCTTCTCAAGGCAAACAGGAAAGAATTTTATTTTCAAAGGGAAGAGAAAACAGCGTTGCTAAAACACTTCTGCTCTCTATCCCTGCGGGATGCAAAAACAATCCATGGCTGTGACTTCCATGAATTCAGTTAACTACGGCTAAATTGCATCACAGAGCCTATTTTTAACAGATCTGCAATGGTTAATGAAGATGGTGGGGAGACCAGATATTTCTTCAAAACAACTCATCAAGTAAGCTGCCTCCACTTAACAGATGTAAAGGCAGGGCCCAAAGTGGGAGCTGGCAGAAACAGATGGTGCCTAAGGGCAGCTTTCTGTTCCAGTGCTCTTGGGGGCCAGGTTAGGCAGGACGGGAGGGCTGGAGAGGTGGGGGCTGTGTTTTTCAGCAGCAGGTAAAATCCATTTGTCACACCAGCTCCAACTGGGCTTTCTGCACAAAAGTTTAATATCTGAAACCAATGAGGCATTCTGCTCTCCGACTGCAGCAAGGCAGGAAAACCTCTCAGAGCAGTATGGAGCCCCAGCCTTTTCCAGCAGGGAGAGATGTCAAACTCCTCATTCTCTGAGATTTGCCTTTTCTCTTCCTTTTTCAAACAAATAAAAAATGGATATGCAAAGGGAAGTGTTCTACCTTATGATACCTTCAGGGAAAGAACACAGAGTGGCGAGGGTAAGTGTGTTTTCTCTCTCTCTTCTCCACAGAATAACATCAGTAACCTCATAAAGCAGCCCCTGCTTTCTCCTTCCCTGAAATACAGACACACACTGCAACACCAGCAATAAATTTCCATCACCTCCGACTTCCAGCACTGCCAAGGTATGTGCCACAGAGAGCATTTTTATGAGCCCGTCTTTGACTGCCAGGATTTTGCCTTCATAAAGAAGAGATTTTAGTCCATTCTGTCTATTTATTTTGTGTAGAGGAATCAAGGTCAATAAACCATGGAGAAATTCACTCTACCTTATTCCATTTCAGACTTTTGTCATCCACGCTTTATCGAGTATCTGAATGAATTTTTAATATCATGCCACAAAATGCTTTGGTCTTCTATCATACGCTGGGACTCTATAAATCTGATCACACTTGGGAGTTCTCAAATATACTCAGCACTGAAGAAACAGCTTTAAAGTTTAGTCATTCTGATGAAATGTAAGAGCTTATATCAGTGACAGGTTGACAGAAAAAGCTGTTTTCCTTTCCATTTCACAGACTTCCACGTATGAACGCCATGAAACATGTCAGGACTTTCTCTGAGTCTATGAAGACAGAGATGGCATCTGCTCCCAGTGGGGAGCCCTTCTAACCAGTAATACTGTAAAATTTCATGATTCTGAAATCTGATCGACAGCCAAAGGAAGGGCAGGGAGGAGGTGTTTACTGTATTTTATAGGAGAGCATCAATTGCTTGTCTTGGCACATGATGTGTATTTTTATGGCATACAATGCCACTTTCAACATATTTTTTTTAATTAAAATGTATTCATGTTGGCTGAACAGGTTTATAATTTCTTCTTGCTGGAAAAAATACCCATTTTTAAAAATCTAGGTATTAACCCTACTCACTCATCACTGCAGTTTTAGGCAGGTGGGCAGAAGAGCCAGCAAACCCATAGAGATCTACTCTCAGCAGACCAGCACAGAAGCACATTAACTCCTTCCAGCACCACTGATCCCCCCTTCTAGTGACAGCACAGAGAGGAAATGGATCCAGTGACTCTACAACCAATTAAAAATTATCCCATAATAACGTGGCCAAATTGAGATCTCATTAAGAGACTGCTTTAGATTTTCACGTTTGCATTTAACAAATCTGTCTCTCTGTGGCCCCACTGAATTTATGCCGCAACACCCTTACAGATTTCAGCAACTCCTGGAACCCATGGCCAGGTGCTTTCCCCCAAACCCCAGTGCCAGCTCCAGGCAGCTGATTCCACTGAAGAATCTCTGCAGGTATGGGCTGGTGTTTGCTCAGCCAGGGAACACAACTGCTCCTTCTCCCAGCACCAGTTTTTAATCTGTGATTTTTACAATCCTGAAATCCCACACATGTCCTCCAAGAGAGCTCTACATCATAAGGAAGAACAGCAAACCACCAGGGGATACCTTTACATGATTAGATGCCTTCACACCTTCAAAATAAATTTAAGGTATGCACAATTAAAAAAAAAAAAACCAACCTTGCAAACCACCCCAGGACTTGCAAACATACTGGCCCCACAACTCCTGACTGTACACATGGTGATAAAAACTTCCTCACAGAAAAGCAAGAGGACAAACTCAAGACTCTTGTAATTTTACTGACTGTAACAAGACTAAATAGAAGACGAAAGGATGGCAGGGACTGGGCACATTCATAGGAGGAAGATACCAAATCTAAATTACTTAACAAATGAAAGCACTGTGTAGATATGGATTTGAAGAAATTATTTATCTGTGTACACAGAGCTAGGGCTTTTCTTGGTTTTAGTTTAAAGAAGATCATGGAAGTACGCAGAAAGACATTTTCAGAGACTGATCTATCTTCTACTCACCTGAAATCACTGTACATGAAAGAGGGAAGAGAAATCAAATTCTCATACTTAATTATTTCTTTATTTTATCATGCCAAGGTAGGTGACATGGACTATTATGGTATAAAGAATTCAGAGTAGTTGGGAATTCCACCATGGTCCATGAAGCTACAGCTAACTAAGGCTACTTGAATGTGGAACTCCTGAGGTCAGGAAAAGTGGGACCTCCAGGTATATACTAGGTATATAAAATAATGTTCAATACATTATTTAGGAACATTGACATCTGACTTGTAGAAATGTTTCCCTTCCTCCCTCCCCACAGCTCCCTGAGGTAGGTGTGGGTGTGGAGGCATTGTAACTGCTGGGGTTCTGATTCAGATAATACTGTGGCCAGCAGGAACAGATGGCATTCCTGCCACTGCTGCTTCCCAGACAAAGCCTTTCCAGCCAACTGCCACTCTCCCCCTTCCTGCTTTTCTTGACTTAGGATATGTCAAGGTGGAATAAAGAAAAGTTCAGACCTTTCTATATCAGCAAACACCAACAGGGCAGTGCAATGCCAAAAAAAGAAATCACTGTATATAGGAAGGGTGCAACAGAACTAAGGCAAATTCAACATGCAAAGGAAGAGGGGCCCACCCAGGAACTCAGGTGACTTTGTTATGCAATTAGAAAAGATAAAGTTATCCTTTTATTGTCATTCTTCCTCCTCCTCATTGGGAAGTAAAGAGGTTGGCTGCACTCCTACGTGTGTACAGACACAACTCTGACTGTCTCAGGTGACTTCAGAGGGGAGGAGAGGATTTTGAGAACAGATTCCACTTACAGGATGCACCAACTGATCAGTTGAAAGGCTATTGATTCCTGGCTGCCAGGAAACAGCTTGTTCCAATGTGCAGCGTGTACACGCTCTACCTTGCTGGAATTCAATAGCATGGGCCTTGTTCCTGTGACAATTATGACAATTTTAGATTGACATAATTGTAAAAATCGTGAAGTTGTTCTGCATTCACAATGCTACTTGTACTACTGCAATGAGAACATCTTTATTTTAGCAGCTAAAGAGGGTGATGGTAGCACAAGTTCAGCTTCAAAGGATTTTCAAGTTATTGTGGACTACAGCCTCTCAGGAAGCACAAAAATTTTCTAAACTACACCTTCAATCTTATAAAAGTGAGATAGAAATTTCAGGATGACGAAGTGCAGCTTTTAGAGGTGAAATTTAAACTAAGAACCATATGGGGCTATTTTCCTATTAGTTTGATTGGCATTCTGAAATAATTTATTGTAGGGCTGGTATGTGTTTTGAGAGAGATCCAGGGGAAATGTAATTTTAAAAACTCTTTTATCCCTCCCTGCTTAAATGCTTCAAGGACTCCAAAAGCTCAGAGTTGTGTACTCTTCCAAATGCAGAGCTGTACCAGTTTGTATCCCTGCTGAATGTACATTTTTAGCATTAGAGCTTTTGTAAACTATTTGAGTTATTTTACATATAACTGACTGGTACTTTTAGAATAGTTCCATTTTATTCTGGACCAGATAAAGAGTGTAGTATGTAACATATTGTATGGTGCAGAACGCTATAGCCAGAACAGGAAAATAGTCTGAGTAGTTATTATCAGTTTGCTTTATAAGTATGTTATTTACAATACGCAACAGATGTTCTCTGAATGTTAATGGAAAAATACAGGCCTTGTATTTATTTCTGTTCTGACAGACTAAAAAGTGCAACTAATATAATAATAATAATAATCTTGGAAAACCCAAAGATTACTTCACAATTTGGAAAATGCTGTGTTGAGTCATTAGTCTTATTATCTGGTATTTTCATAACTCACTAGATAAACACTGTAAACTCTGATTTCCTGGTAATGAGCCTTTATATGTGCAAGAGCAGGCCTCCAAGAAATCTCAATTAAGCCTAAGGAAGAGTGTTTTGGAATGACCCAGCCCCACATGCTGCAGTGATGTGTGAGTGCCTGCGCCCATGCCGGGTTCTCCCTCCCTGCCTGGACAGGCTCAGGATTGACCCCTCCAAACCCTATTTCCCCCCTGCTAACTCTGTTTGCATATCTGTACTTCCAGCCTGGCCTCTGGGAGCCTAAGGGGTTCATGTTCTCCTCGTGTGAGGATCTGCAGAACAAATCTGGTCTCTTTTACTCCATCAGTGTCCCCAGTTCCATTGATAAAACCTTAAGAGAGTCCATCTGCTGAGAAAATGGGACAACTTCTGGTATCCTTGCTCTGCAGGAACAAGGTGTCCAAGTTCATTCCTGATGTTTGTCATCAGAGTTATAAACTGTCCCCATGTGCAGCACAAGTGATTCCTTAGGCAGGTAAAATTGAACACACATTACTATACCTCAGAACTGTTTTGTGATCTTGGAGAAAATCAGGGAGAGTCATACCTGCAGCAGACACATTCTGGGGGGGTTTTCACTCTTTGTTTGGATGTAAAAGCTATGGATTCTACTAGCTTTTCCCTGTCAATACTACTTTATCTGATTTTCTCGTATAAATAGTAATACACCACACTGACAACTGATAGGTGCCACACAGGAGCATAAGAGGACAAAAAGCTTGAATAGCCATGGTCTTGTGCCTTGTGTAGTCACTCAGGCAACCTACAAGGCCTCTGTGAAATACTATTAACCTGAAAATGTGATTTTTTTCACCAGTCCTTCAGTGATAAAGTGCAAGATGGTGCCTTTGTTATCCTCCATCTGTGTGGCACAAATCACACTATATAGGTGAGTAATTCTATTTTTATTCTTTGCCTGCTTGTGAGTAAAAACAAGTTTTATGCTAATAGGCTCTCAGCCCACCCAGCTCTAGTAATTTTCAAACCCCTTGTTGCTTTTCAGCTACATTTGATAGAGACCTAAAACATCCAGTTATGAGAAATTCTGTGCAAATCAGTAACTCTAGTACAGAAAAGGGAGCTGAAGGTCAGCCTAGGAGTCAGCTGGCCAAGGGGCCAACAGCAAAACCAAGGGGAGTGCTCAGCCAGAGGAGGGAAGCACAAAGGAGCCACAAGAACATGATGTGTTCGTGGGCAGGGGAAGGGAGGCTGGCTGTGTGACTTGGGACATGGCTAAAATTCATTGTTAGCCTGGAAAAGCCTTCCAGTTCCTGAAGAAGCCTACAGGAAAGATGGAGAGACATTTAACATGGGCCTGAGTGACAGGAAAAGGGAGAATGGCTTCCCACTGCCAGAGAGTGGGTTTAGGTCAGAGTTAGGAAGATATCATTCCCTGTGAGGGTGCTGAAGCCCTGGCACAGGTTGCCCAGAGGAGCTGCCCCATTCCTGGGAGTGTCCAAAGGCTGGGTTGAATGGTGCTTGGAGCATCCTGGGATAGTGGAAGGCATGCCAGCTCATGGCAGGAGGTGGAAAAGGATGATCTTGCATGTCTCTTCCAGCAGAAACTATTCTGCTATCCTCTGATTCTTCATGCTTGTGACACAGTTGTTTTAGCAATGTGAGAAACATTTGGTGCAATGTGGTTGTACAGAGCTGTGATACCCGTTCAAAACAAAAAACTCACCCTCTTGGCCCAAAGCAATCCAGCTTAGGACAATACAGCAAAGGAAAAAATCTTGATTCTTTCACAATTCTCTTCCCACCTCAGTGCCGCAGTTGGGAAAATAACATCCATCGCTATTGTACATGACATGTAAAGAAAAAAATGTAACAGCCACATCTGGTATCATTAATACTTTAGCAGACTTTCTATTTTTAAATTAGTACCATTCTGCAAGCAAAATGACAGCTCCTCACAGCGCCTGTGAATCTGCACAGCACAGACACAACCCCCGGCAGTCAGCGCTGCAGCTGCAGACAGGGCTGACAGCATTTCAGACTGCTCGCACCAGCACAGCCTGGTTCTGGTGAGGCCCTGAAATGCCAGGCTGGCATTTTCCAGGAGTTTTTACAGGTGAAAAGCGAGCTAATAAACTACTCAGCACCGAGTGCTGCCAAAGGGGAAGGGAGCACATGGGGGGAGACACCTGCGGCTCCGCAGAATGGACCAGGTGCACCCGTAACATTTCCTCAGCACTGCCAACGGGACACAGGCAACAGGAAACCAGCTGGATTTATAGGTCAGCTTAATCAAGCTTCTGCTGAGCCCTTCCAGCTCCTGTCTGCAAAGCCTCAGCACAGTGCAGTTTGTGGCTGTTTGCTACCACAGCTCCCACTCAGAGCCCTGGGCAGGGGGAACTGCCCCCTTTGCACAGAGTGAACTCAGCCCGACTTTCTGTATTTCTTCTCAGGGCTGAGCACCTGGAAAACGTGCCAAGAGCAGAACAAATCATGGAGTGTGCCCTGGCTGTGCTCAGGCAGGAAGGGAGCAGAGCCAGCCCCGACCCTGGCGCAGTGTGGCTGCTGGCTCCAAAGGCCATTGCTCACAAAATCAATTGCTCCTGCAACACGAACAAGCTGTGGTACAGACTTCAGGAAATATCAGTCTCCTGAGGTAACCACAAGCTTAAAATTAAGCTCTAGGATGACAAAAAATTCTATGTGTCTGTGCCCTGATGTGTCTCATCCATCTCAGGGAGTTACCAAGGCTTCATCTACTCTGCTTACTTACGTCAATGAAATCAAGCAGGCTCCTGAAGCGACCACAGGAAGTTCTCCACATGTAGCTGAGGCATCTGGAGCTTTTCCCATTATTTAATTCTCGCTTGGTTGCTAATTCAAATCACCACAACAGAAAGCAGAGACATTTCTCAATCTTTCCTCAGGAGGGATTTACCCATGTAAATCCCATCCTGGAATACTGCCTCCGGACAAATTAAAAGATAAAACTTCCCTGTCTCATTGAGCACTTGACGTTTCTCAGGTCTTCTATCTCACTGCTCATCTGGAGTACCTACAATACTACAAAATGAACCACCCAACAGTCACTGTGGTTTGCAATGTGTGCTGTACATAAAAGCATTGCTCAAACTGACTTCTGCTGTGAGCTGCTACCTGCAATACATCTGTAGATTAAGAAATCAATGTACTGAGGAAGTCTTAGAAAGGCTCTGCTGAGAATTAATCTTTCAACCTACTGATGAGTACATGGAACACAAAGGTTCCATGAATCAAAACAATAAGTTTCAGAAGAAAAAAAACCCACCTAAACTCAGAGGGGTCAGATTTTAATCTCTGAAAATGATCCTTGGATAGAAAAATCCAGCATTCACAGTTCCTACCTCTTTTAAGACCTTTGCACATCTGGACTTCTCCAGCCCTACCCTGACTGCTGTTGTTTTGCCCAGACTTAAGTCACTCCTGTTCAGCTGTGCTACCTGGAAAAGCCTGAGTGGTTGTATATCCTAGTGAGCTTCCAGATGCTTCTTTTTTATTTCCCCCCAGTTTCTCTTCATTGTGAAGTAGGATATCAGCTCTCACTTACACATCCAATTAATTACAGTCAGAATGGAGGATGTGGAGCATCTACCAGACCCTGAATAGGTTCTTAAATTTTGTATCCTTTTTAAGCATGGCGATTTCCAAAGGAAAAGAAATCTGTCTGCACGATGTTTTGTAAAACATGGCATGTATTATCCCGTTCATCTTCCTTACTTACTCCATTTTCATTTATTGGTTTGTGTCTGAAGTTGCATAAGTGTATGAAGTTACATGAAGTAACAAAGAGCAAGTCCCACTATGGACTGTGATCAGGCTCTCATGAAACTGCTGCTTAGCTGAGCTTTTAAAAATGAAACAAAGCAAACCCAAAGCTACAAAGACTGTAACTAGCGGGGAAAAATAACCTATCCATACCTCAGCTGAAACCAAACTGACAGCACCATAAGCACATTGCTGACCAAGGGTAACCTTTTGAACATGATAATTATGGAACTCTCCTTTTTGGTACTGGACTTAGCATGTCTGGACCCCAGCACTTCGTGCAGAAGGCTATGCACATCTCACAGCTAGCAGACAGACCACAGAAACTTCTAACTATCAAGCAGATAAAATAACTAAAAATCCACAAGCTTGTGTTTGCAGAGGAGCCTCAAAAATCTGGGGTCTTCATGGCTTTGTGTGATTTGCCCTGCGAAGAGGTAAAAATCCCATCAGGTCAGAAGGCAAAGCATCATTAAGGGCAGCTTCCATGGAGAAAGTCCAGTCTCTCTGGACAGTAAGACACTTCCCTGATTTCCCAGGGACCAGTTACTGGGTCAAAACAATCTATTAAGGCTGAGCATCGTGCTTGCAGGCTGCAGTCCCCCCGCTCCGGTTCCTGTGGCGAGCGCTGGCACCGCGGGCCCGTGTGATGTATTTTTGCTGTCAGTGCTGAAATAACACTAAATGCGTCTGAGCGGGCCCCACCTGCCGAGCAATATGTTCCCGATCCCTCAGGCAGAGCTGTGTGCTGCTCGGCGAGGAAAAACTTCCTCCCACCCGGCACATGGCAGGGCAGGGAGAGACACTCACGTGTGCACGGAGGGATGGGGGTGGGATGTGACACCAGCACCCCCGCCTCGCTTGCTGTGACAAGAAACCGCCTCCATCTCGTGTATTAAAAAAAAAAGGAGAAAAAGGCAGAAGAAAAGGGGGAAGAGGAAGAAAGGAAAGGATCCCAGCCTGTTAATCACATACTTCATTACCGCAATCGGCTGAGAAGTTGGCTCGTTGACGATTGATTCATGAGCTCCTGGTGCAAGCCAAGAAAAGAGAAAAGGATGGAAATCTCCTTATTTATTTATCTGTAATACAGCAGGAGGCTCTCCTGAAAGCTGGTGACCCCACAGCCCAGGCTGACCCTCGGGAGGCTGCTCTGTGCCTGCCACAGGAGCTCACACGACAGCCCTGAGCCCTTCCCATGATCAACTCAATCACCCCACAGCCCTCAGTGTTCTCATCACCGATGGGAATGAGCAGGGTGAGGAACCGGGACAGCCTCCTATGAGCAGAGAGAGGAACCGGGACAGCCTCCTATGAGCAGGGAGAGGAACCACAGTGACAGCCTCCATAAACAGTTATGGCTATTTTTTAATGTGGAAAAAGGGAATAAATTTCATAAAAGAATAGCCATGAAGTATGGACAATAAAGTCCTTTACCCCTGCAGCTATTCTTTCTGATATGATTTATAAAGTGGGACAGTCATAAACCAAAAAAGTAATAATATCAGAGGTTTTTAATGTTTCTGGGGTTTGATACTCAAACATTCAAAAGCTGTTTGCAGTTTCATTCATTTGCCTACACATCTATATAGAAAAACTAAAAATCTGCTGTAGCAGTGCAGCACTGAGCACATACCCCAGGGAACCACACCAGGGATATGGGAACAGCCTGTGGAGTCCCACTGCTCCTGACCACTGCAGATGGCATTTCCCTACCTCTTCACCAAGAAGGTTTACACAGCCTGGGTGGGTTTTTCCAGCCCAGTACTTCACAGCTGGAGGACACACACAAGTATGTCCTACTTAACACAAGTCTGCACGTCTTTGTTCATGTGAGCAGGGATTTTCAAACAACTCACCAAGAGCTGACATCTGCTGACACATGGGAACACTCTTGAGGCATCTCAAAACATTGGCCTCACCAAAGGCAGCACCCATGTCCCAGTGAGGTGATACCTCATGGACAGTGACTGTAAAATCTCACCTGGCCTCAATGCTGAGCTGGACGAGCTCTGATTGAAAGGTTTGGGCTTTTAAAATTACACAAAAAAGCGCAATTCTGATGGCTCCTCCTTTGGAGCCCCTAGCTCAAATGCCATAAAATGAAATGAGCTTGGTCCCATGGGCTCCCAAAGCCTGCCCATGTTAAAGACTTATGGACACTGCTAATCTGTGACAAAACCAGGAAGTGTAATTAGTCCTGTCAAACCATCTGCCAGGCCTGAGAGACTTGGATGATATTTGGGAAAAGCATCTAATCATGTGTGTGCCTGTCCCAAGTCCCTGACCATCCAAACTCGGCCAGCAGCTGGGTAAAAAACAGGATTTGACACTTCTGTTGAAAAGGCCAGAGAAAGAAAAGGCTGCTACAGAAAGGTTAATTCAGAAACTACCAGTAATAGCCACTTCAAAATCCTGTTACAAAGGATCAGCCCAGAACAGAAGGTAACTGACAGAATTCAAACTGCACAGAACCAGTGTGCTGCCACGGCGGAGTTGGCCTTCAAAATCTCTGTGTTTGGTTCACTATCAAACCAGCTTCTCTACCCCAGCAGCTCTCCAAGAGGTTTTTGGGGGGCACAGAAAGCCAGAGGTGCAGCAGAGTGTGAAGGTGTTGGTCTCAAGGAAGGCCCAGCTGGAGAGGCCCTCCCAGATGCCATCTCCCTGGATGGATCAGCACAACCAGGCTCACAGTGGCTCCAGAGTTCTGCAGAAGAACTTGGGGGTTCCCTCATCATGCTTCTCTCCAAGAAAACACTTGATACATTTCACAGCAGAAATGTGAATAGAGGAGGGAGAGGGAAAACATGAGCTGGAGACCATCTCTGTTGCCACGCTGCCGTGGGTACAGTGCCCAGACTGGGTGCTTGCACATCAGCACAGGGTGGTACAGGTAAGGAGGGATGAAAAACCCAGGTCTGGTCAAGTCAGATGGCACAAGGCTGCTCAGACAGCAGCTTCTGACTGACTCAAAGCAGTTCACTTGAAGCCGAACCACTGAAGGTCTGTACCTTGTGAGGCAAACAAAGCATGCACTCGCCACTGAGGTTTGTTAATTTGTGTGGTCAGTGCCTGCCCAAGGGCCAAAGCCCAAGTTAAACAAACAGCACTCATTGTTCATAAAAACCCCGACAAAGGTTTCGGTTAAGTTTGTATTTGCCAAAATTTGCTGCTTTTTCAAAGTAAAATGATTTTTAAAAGAATCACAGCAGAGTTGAGAAAAATGTTGAGAAGCTCCAGAGAGAAAAAGTAGTTTTTGCTTTTCCTTTGATGGTTTAACTGGTTTTGAAGACTGCCAGTAGTGACAGTTAACTAATTCTGACTTTTTCCTGGGACTGGCATGGGAAGATCTCATAATCACTACTACAGTTCCAGAAAGGATGCAGATTGTTCAGGAAACAGCCAATTCTTTTTTCCACTCCAATTTGATTCCAAGTACCTCTGTGATTAGATTCCAATCCCTTTGTCATTTAAAGCAGTTTATAGATGCTCTGCCCTGATCAGACAGCACAGAGACTGATGGCAGCACCCCCAGCAATCCCTCACAAGCCATCTATACACACATACAGCCCCCTCTGGTCTAAAAAAAGGCATTTCCATATAATTTAATTTTCACATAGAAGACTTTGTCTTGAGGAGCAGTAAGAAGAGGAGCAAAGAGAAACTTGTCCAGGAGCACAAGTGCCCTGCTCCAGGTCACGCATGAATTTCCACCTCAAACACCCAAACCCCTGGATGTCAAACAAGAAGCAAGTCTGGATTCACATAAGGAGCCAGACCAGCCCACGCTGGGTTTTTATGTTAAATACTCAGCTTTGTATTTCAGGACAGAAATCACTGATCGTGTCATCACACTAGGCATGGTTAAAGATGTTGCCAAGCTTTCCAAATTTCACAATTTATGTATCTTTAATGCAGGATGCATTCAACTGTTCAACTCTTCACCTGCCTTTACAGGTCCCTCACAGCTTGTATGTTTGGACATCCTTTAAAAATATAAGAGGATCTGATTATTTACAATCACCATCTAGCTATAGTTAAGAAAAATGGCAAAGCTTTTCAATTTTCAGGGATGGAAGAGTCTGCCGTGACCTCTTCAAACACTGACAGATACTAAGAGGCCCCTCAGTAGGTTTAACCAGATTTTCTGAAGTCACCATGAGTACAAAAGGAACATATGCAGGGATAGAGAGTGAGTGTCCCCATGGTACTGTCATATATGCCAAAGCTCTACAGATTATTAATACATGGGCTTGCCCCCTTCAATCTACAAGAGCTCTTGTAATGCCTCAAATTAATTGGAGGAGAGTGCAGCAGCTCCAAAGAGATGATTAAGATCAATTATTAATTCCTCTTCCTATTCTTTCCTCTGTATTAGAACTTCAGGATGAGAATCCCACTAATGAAACAGCAACTATAATAAAAATAAATGGTACAAAACTAGCTCTTCAATGGAAAAATAATGAGAGGAAATAATTTTTGCCTGTTCTAAATTCCTGAGTCAGACCATCCTGTTGCAGTCAATATATATGAAAGAAATATAGTCACACTTTTCTTTCTGGTTTTTCTTTTGGGGAAAATAAGACAAGTGGAATTTCAGAGTGTTACTAAGAAGTTCAAGAGTAGCAGAGGATGTGGGCAACAAACAATAAAAAGGTATCTGTTGAGTGTGTGCATGTCTGAGAAAAGAGTTTGTAGATCCATGTGGTGGCTGAGGAGTTGTTTGTTTAAGATCTTTGTTTGCTGGAGTTCTCTGGAGGATCAGAGAGTGGGAATGAGAGATCTTCACATCTTAACCAAAGAGCCAGAATGTGAAAGACATGAAGCAGGAGTGGTGCTGAGCTGGCACTAACAAACAGAAACAAAGAACCAAGAGGTTAAAAATGTTATAACTAAAATCCTCTTTCCCTTTCAACTGCCTGAGCTTTGGACTTCTAATCCCAAGAGCTCTCCAGTTTTTTACTATGTCTCTTAGGAAAACCAGAGAAGTCTGGATCTGATATCTCTGAAAGAGAACAAGAAAAAAAGCAGCCAAGAACTAAACAAACAACCTTTCAAAATGTTTTGTACAACCTAATGAAGCAAATGGGACCTAAGCAGAAGGCGCTTTTTCCCCCTCCTCCCTTGCAGGTCACCTTTATCCATGACACACAGCAACAAAAGCAGAAAAATGAAAGTTAAGACCAACAGCCTGTCCTTAACTCCTCCTGCTGTGCTTTGGTACTGCGGGGCGCTCAGATTAATGTGGATGTCACACAGCATATGCTGGAAAACGAGGCACGGCAGGATGTGTGAAGAATGGAGGGTTAAGGCTCTGGGCATTCTTATCAAGGTAAAGCTCACAGACCTGAAATGGTTCATCTCCACAGATTCAGACTTTTGTTACTTGGATCTCTTCCCTCAGATTCACAGACAGGAGCATTGTGGCCATGGAATTGGTGCATCTGGCTTTCCTGAGCATGGGAATTATGCAACTCCTCTTGAGCACTGTTGCCTTTGTTTTTAAAACAACACATTCATTCCAGATACGGTGAACACACTGAGTTCCCCCAAATCTCTGATCTTCACAGTCAGGTGCACAATACAACACATATTTCTTTTGTTTTGATCGTTTTATCTTACAAAGCAGACAAAAGACTTCTCAAATAAGCAGAACATAAAAGAGGGACGTGTTGTGCAAATGCTAAAGCAAATTATTGGGGGGGGGAACCCCAAAGTCCAGTGTGAAAACAAGCAGAATTTATTATAAAACCCTTGTTTTTCAAGATTTTTGGCAGTTATCAAAAGCTAAGAGCTACCAAAGTACAAATCTTTATACATTTCACAGAAGGGCAGCAGCTGCACATGTAAAATGACAAGTACCCTTGTCACCTCTAGGTCAAAATCCATTTCAACAATATCTCAACAGTTTAAATCTGTTGTAACTATAGTATCAATAACTGGAATATCTACACAGTAACTCTCCAAATCACAAGATGTGTTCAAAATTGTGCACAGAAGCCACCAAGTGAACAGCTGAAATGATCCCCAGAGATTAAATCAAAGTAGAAGGAAATCAAAGATTAAGGGCTAACTCGTGGCACCGGGGCTCCCTCTCAGGCAGCAAACACAGCCCTGCCCCACGCTCTGCTCCAGGCACCTGCCCTCGGCGACAGCTCAGCTCTGTGTTTCCTGCAGCCAGCCTGCAGCAGGATTGGGCAGGGTCACAGTCCACCTTTGGTAGCCCAGCAGAGCCCTGCAGCCAGGGCTGCAGGAGCAGGAGATGGGGAAACAAGGCAGGTCTGAGAGCCCAGCTGCGAGCCCTGCCCTGGAGCAGGGGGCTCCCGGGGCTGAACTTCTGCTGCTTTCCCAAACGCTCCCAAGGCATCGACAACTGACCCTGCTCCCCATGCACGGAGGCAGCTGACAGGAGACACAGTTTTTCTTTAAACAGCAGCTCTTAACAGTTTATAAACACTATCAGAATGTATTCCTGCTGCATTCAAGATGCCCCAGCAAACTTTGAGCTCCCTAAGACAGCAAGAGGATGCTCCCTTAAGTCTTAATTACAGGACCAGCAGTTCCTGTTTCTAGGGGCAAGGCCCCAAGCAGGTTGGGAGTTCTTTCTGGGAGCCGGTCTGCCCCGGCAGCCTCTACAAGGGCAAAGCAAAGCCATGCTGGAGGGGCTGGACCTGAATTTGCAAACAGAAAAATCCTAAATAAGAGAAGGAAAAAGGAGTAATGCGGTCTGAACATCAACCCCCCACAATCCTTGTTAGCCAGTGCTCACATTGCAGAGGCTTTATATCCACACATTTTAAGAAATATAAAGGGAACCATAAACCCAATTCAATTTAATTGGGTGCTCTCCTGACAGAACAATTATTAATAAGATTGCATTGTACAAACCTCCATGAAATCCCAAATGCAGTCAGAGGCACCCGCAAAAACATTTAACACCCAGCAAGCAACATGCTGCTGGATTGATGCTCCTCTCCTTTGCTCTTCCCCCTCCAATTCTCTCTCTTCTTTTATCCAATTATCAAATTAAAAAAAAAAAAAAGAGGCAAAAAACTGGCTCATCTCGAGCAGCTCCTATAAATTATTCACATGATATTACAGTGTATGTCAGCAGTCTCACAGTGTTTAAAAAACTTAACTACAAGCCAATTAAAATGTAAACTGAGAAAGACGGATTGGGTTGGGTCGCTCTGGTGTGAACTTGA
Organism: Certhia americana; assembly: GCA_018697195.1. Classification (NCBI taxonomy): domain Eukaryota; kingdom Metazoa; phylum Chordata; class Aves; order Passeriformes; family Certhiidae; genus Certhia; species Certhia americana. Next base: position 1,826,930 of record JAGMWU010000021.1, on the reverse strand, counting down.
GCAGCTCATAACAATACACACAACTTCTAGACCTGCTAATTTGACAGCTACTTTCATCAGCAGGCGGGTTTTCTTTCTTTCTTTCCCCCCCACCCTTTTTTTTTTTTTTTTTTTTTTTTTTTTTTTTTTTT
>JAGMWU010000021.1:1762838-1826399 GCA_018697195.1 Certhia americana | reverse complement strand
GAATCTTCCCCTTCTGTAGACACCAGCTACTGAAATTTTACATCTAAATGACAGCACTTCAAGTGACAGAGTATAATTCTTAAATAAAGCCCCTAATTTTTCACAAAAATAAGTCTACAGTATATTCTATTGCTAAATAAACACCTTCCAAAAAAGACACTTAGGATTTCCCAGTGTCTGTGTAGCAACACTGGACATCTGCCTAAATTGCTTAATGCTGGACTGCTGAGTAAGCCAGGCACCAATTAGCTGTTACAGTGATAATGACACTAATTTTAATCTTCATGGGTTAATTACAAGAGCACCATGAAGTCAGACTGTGATCTCACAGTCAGAAGCATTGGGGAAAACCTCAAAACCTTAAAGCACTGTAGACATAAGATCAATATTTAACCAGGGAAATTTAAGGCGTACCCAGCTAAAATCCTAATCAAGGAACCAGAACATTTTGATTTCCTTCTGAGCCACAGTACTGACTCAATGGGCCATCACAAACCAGCCATTTCCCTCATCCTTACAGGGGGGAATGGTGGATGACTGGGCTGTAAGAAATTAGACTGAAGGCAGTAAAAAAACCCCAATTGTTACTGTTTTCCTGCTTTTTGTCTCTCTCTGCTGCTTAAGAAAGGTGAAACCTGGGACCATTAGCTTCTGAGACCACCAGAAACTGAACTAGTCCACAACTGACAACACACCCCCACCACCATATCACCTGGATCTGACGTTCCAAGTCCTCCTAAATCACAATTTCATCAGCCAGAAAAGCAGCAACGATTTGTTTCCTGCAGCCAGCAAGCTTTGATCACACAGTGGAGACAGCAGAACCAAGGTAGCTTCCTCCCCAGCCACATGTGCTGGGCTCCTGAAATGGGAAGGAGTAGGATGGAGGCCAAGCCTGTGCTCCCTTCCCTCACTGCAGCAATCCAAGAGGAATAAAACCAACTAAAGACCAAATACCAAGCAGAAGTATATCCATTTTATTGTTCTGATAGTGATGAAAGAAAAGAAAAAGGCAGGGTTTTTATAGAATAAACAAAGTTTTGTTGCAACCAAGAGTACTGTAGTTTCCTGCTGGGAGATTTCTACTTTCAGCATTTTAATATTTCCATTCAGGGATAAGGGAAAAAAAAAAAAGTATGATATTTTTATATCCCATTCTTAACCTGAACTAGAGCTTTAAGCAATTTATTTCCTGCAAGATCAACCAGCTCAGCCTGTCTCAGCTCTGACTGCAGGAACTGAGAGGGCACAAAGAGCAAGGTCCAGCTTTTGGGAAGGAGCTTGGGCAATCTGAGCCTGAGCACCTCTTTGCTCAGGACTGAGGCAAAGCAACAGATGAAAATGCAGAAACAAAAGCTCGCTCTGCTCCGAAGCTGCCTGCTGAATGCTAACCAAAGATGGCAGAGCAGTTTTACTCCAAATGTTCTGTATAAAATGGGAAATGAGAAACAAAGCAAGAGCCATTTTTTGTTCATCTCTTACAAAAAAACCCAAAAAACAATATAAGCAAAGTGCTGTAACTTTTATATATAAACTCATGAAAATACATTGCCTTATTGTTTTTTATCCCCCCAGTTCTCATATCTTAGAAGTTGCATGCGATAACTTTTAATAAATTAAAGCACTTTGAAGATGCAATGAAACTACTTTTCAAAAGAAAATAAAAAGAAAAATAGGGAGCAACCTTTGAACACTCTCAAATCCTCATTTTTAGGATGTGTATGTGCTAGGAATAGAACCACCTAACAGGATTCACTTTTACTGATTCAAGTCATGCCATGATTGTAAATTCTGAGCTGGTCAAACAGCTGGAAGAGTTCTCATTTCAAGCTCAGGAAGAAGGGTTTTATTTCTACCAGCATTCATTGTGCAGTTTCTCTTTCTGCAAGGCATGGAGAAAATGAAGGGAATTAGGATGTGGCATCTGAAATGACAGTTCCCTGAAAACACTGTTTTCTGTATACCTGAATTTGAGTTTTTCTATTGATCTTTCCTGTCTTCCCTAATTCACCTCCATTCTGGTGGTGACAGTGCTGATCATACCTGTCATCTCCAGTTCTTCTTGATCCTGTATGAGGATCTGAAATTCAAGACCCTAAATCCCAACAATGAAAGTCCTCACTGCACTAATAACCACACACCAGAAATGCTCTTATGGCACTGGCAGAGCTCGAGCAGAGGCTCAGAAACCTCCTGGCTGCAGCTGTACATTGTTTTCACAATTCCTTTTGTGAATGAGGGGTTTTCCTTGCCTTTTTTAAGGACTTGGCATCCTTCTTGTCAGTTTGCTAGTAAAGAGATGCTCTTCTTTCACTTCCCTTTATAGAAAAATTGTTGGATTCTGAGAAGTAACTTAATCACAAATGGCACAAGATCCTGGTTCTGAGAAATTTGTATTTTCCTCATTCACCCTCTTTTATGCTAATTATTTTACAATACTTGTGGAAATTTTATCAGTCTCACCATCCCACCTCATTTAGATATCCAGTCCCTGTGAACCAACAGGGATCCTTGGTTTATCCACAGAACTGTGGTGGCTCTGTCCTAGCCTTCTTCCCTGATAAATGCCTTAGGAGCAAGTTTCCTACTTACACCAGCTCATTACAGTGGAAACCATTATCTTATAATTGATCTTATCTCTATGTTAAACACTCTTAGCATCATGTCAACCCTCCAGTATGGTCAATTACTAGATAATAGTGCTCACTTCCACATGTCTGATTGCTGAAATGGTAAGATCAATAATTAACAGAACAGAGCCCCATTAAGTGCTGCCACAAGGAATGACTAAAGGAAATGACCCCACCTACTTCTTTTGCTGATTCTGAGGATACCAGACTTAGAAACACCCAAATTCACTGCTGCATCAGGAAACCTTTTCATTCCCCAGCTCTACCCTTACCAGAATTTCTGGATTAATAGAAACAAAACAAAAACAAACCCAGAAACAAACAAAACAAAACAAAACCCACAAAAACCCCACAAACAAACAAACTCCCCAAAGCAACACACACATACAAAACCAAAAAAAACCCACAAAACCCCCACTCCATTTCTTATATGTATGTTCTCTCATCTCAACTAAGTTCTCCCTGCTTTGTTTGAATGTTCATGATCCAAGGACTGACTGCAAGTTCCTTCATTTATTTTTTTCACAAGTGGACACAATCTTTGAGCTTACTTTTCTTTTTTCTGCTTTCTTTCCATTTTGGTGGGTCCTGGTCCAGAGGTTTTACACACATGCCTCAAGAGTTCAGTTTTTACCCTCACCTGTCCTATTTTCTCTGTGCCTTTGGGGCTGGGTCACAACATACGATACAAAAATACATCAGCTTTACAGGCTAAATTATAATATTGATTAGCTATCTAAACTGGACATCAATTCACTACCTTAACTAATAAAAATAGACATAAAATCCAGAATGTCAGTTGTTCTTTGAGACAAGTGATGTGCTTCAGGAGTAGCTAATTTTAACCATTTTAATGTGTTGTCAAGGTTAGGCAGGAGGGAGAAAATTTCACATATAAAATATATTTACTTGCACTACAAAACCCCATCTCCTGGTACTCATTTTGTCTCTCCAAGTCATGTCAAGAGTCCTTCAATAAAAGGACTATTTACAGAGTGAACAACTAGCAAATCATCCACTCAACCTGTGCCTAGAGAAGTTCAATGCTAAAAGGAAATCACATGCAGTATTTTCTAAGAAGAACCTAAAATACCTGACTTCTATCTTCCTTATTCAGATATAAACTCTGGCATGGTGAAATTCTATGGGGTTTGTTTTTTTTTTTTTCATACTGCTGGCTAGCAAAATTGGTTGATCCATCACAGTTTACACTGTACATCAGTTTCCATCACCTCCATAGCCCCCATGTACTTAACAACAGAACAGTGTTAAGTGTGATTTTTTTGTTTGTTTGTAATCTCGGTTTTACTGTTCAAAGTCTGCACAGTAGGAAAACCCTCTTCTCTGAGCTGAAGAAAATAAATTGTATCTATTTGTACACTCCTTGGATGCTTAACTAACTCAGGGACACTCAACAGGAAAGTTTTTCATTCTTTCCAAATACTTACTTTAAGATGCTGCTCTCTAACTTCTGAGGACTCACAGAAAATATCCCTTACATTGGTAGAAGCAGCTTTTTAAGAACCAAGAACTTGACACTTGCCAGAGAACTCTGTCCAAGAGCAACCTACCATATGCAATTGCCTCCAAAATCCTCTAGTCAATTCTCCTGTTTCCCCTGGAAATCACAGCAAAATTCCCCTTTGTGTATTCTCCCCTTTGACAGGAGCTGGGCATAATTCTGATATACTCACTGACCTCAGTGAAAGAAAATGCTCTCCATATGGCAAACACTAAAAAAAAATATGGTGAAGTTCACTGGAATTTTCATACTGAGGCTATATATACAAATCTGGCAAGAAATCTGACTTAGTTCACACCAGTTGCCCAGTGCTTTTATTTCTTTCAACCTTTGATGTTCTCCATTTTGCTCTATTGCTCTCATTTTCTCACTCTGGTGTTGTCAGCTTCTCTTTGGAGCAGGAAACGGCACAAGGACATTCACCAGAGCACTTTGGTGTTGCTGTGTCTCAGAAAAACTGGGAATGTCCTACGAATAACAACCTTTGCTCTGTCCCAGTGGTTCCAGTCAGACATGGCTGTTGAAAGCTGGGCTCCTGGCTTTATCTATTCAGTTCTCAAGTGCCACACTTTCAGAAATCCATACAATGGATTGACTTGAGCTTTTCATTTTGGAGGAATTCCACAGGTGTATGACGTGCCTTTCCAGTCTGAGCCAAAGCACACATATGGATGAACACCTATTTCCCACTCCTTCCAAAGCCACCCAGACATTTTTACTCTGAATACCAAAAAAAAAAAGAAGTATTCTCTGCTCACTACACACTTTCAAGCTGGTTGTTTGTGCCAGAACTGCATCACCCACTTTTAATTGCCATCAACATAAATGTCAAATTTTGTATTACAAGCAATGAGTCACGTCTGTCTTAATGACAAAGAAAATGCTTTATGGAGTAGATTCAAAGCCTGCACAACACCTAGATCATCTTCTTTTTTAATATGCTAAGAAATGTCTGTGATTCTAGACTTTTCAAGAAAAGATCAGCAGGGCTTCAACAATAGTTGCTTGGAACTACAGATTAGTCTTCTGTATTGCCAAAGAGCTGTAGAAATCTGCTCTCAATCAGTAATGTCTCACTTAAGGAAGGGGGGGAGAGAAAGGAGGGAAAGTAAAGATCATGTTTTTGAAGTTCTCTGCTTTAGCAAGTTCTGTTCTATTTAATAGCTTCCAGAGTCAAGAAGGTCTCAGGTAGACCTGACTTACCTAACCACATGAGCAATTAGTTCCTCCAGACACTATGTCTGTTGTAATGTAGTTCACTTAACTTCACATGGTGAATCAGTTCACTTTGATGGTGTTTTTTTTCCCTTCCCTCCTATTATTTCTCTTCCTTGTCTCTCAGCAGCTGCCTGTCTTGACACCTGACCTCCACTTGCTCCATGGATTGACTGTTTCAGGCACTGTTAGGGAATTAAAATCTCTGCCCATTCCCTTGAGAACCTGAATACACCCCCAAGTTCATTGCTAAATCCAGGTCCTGCAAATGCAAAAGGAGAGCCGCTTCCCTTGGCTTGGTTTAATTTCAGTTTGATTAAGAATGTGATTGCTGTTTCCAACACGGACTAAAGGGAGCCATCAGATTCTGATGGATGCTGCCTGAGCCCACAGTCACAGCTGGTGCTTTCAAACACAGCTCAAAACTTACAAAACCCAGAAAAACCCTGCCTGACCCAGCAACAAAAAATAGCACAAAAAGCTACTTCACATTCTTTGATTTACGCTAAAGTCAAATATTTCGATAGTCTGCCTAATTGGGCTGGGATTTTGGAATAAAATTCAGATATTAAGTAAACAGGAAATAACACCAACAATGTTCCAGCAAACAAAGGGCGACCACAGCTAATTGAACTGTTTGCTGAAGAATCAGTATACACAGAGACATGGCAAAGAGAAGATGCTGCCAAGTACTTGTCTGCATTGTATAAAAATGTCACTCAGGCCCTTGAGTGCTGTTTCCCTTTGTCTGTCACCCCCTGTGCCTAACAGAGAGTACCTGTACCACAGATCATCCACTTGTCATTGTATCTCGAGTCAATTAAGCCTACTCTGCCTTTTAGTTTTGAAAGCTGTGCAAATTTATATTTCTTTCCTCAAATATCACCTTACTAAGACTTGTTTAAGGCCTCTATTTTCTTCTTGGTAAAAAGAAAAGCTCAAACCCCAGAATTTTCCTGATCTTCATTTTTTAAGTGATCAGCCTGTGGTGATGACACTGAATATCTATCTACAGGCCTCCAGTTAGATGGTGCCTATGTACCATGGAATCACATCCTGGTTTGGCTTAGAAGGGACCTTTAAACTCATCTTGTGCTACCCCCTGCCATGGGGACACCTTCCACCAGCCCAGGCTGCTCCCAGCCCCAATGTCCAGCCTGGCCTTGGGCACTGCCAGGGATCCAGGGGCAGCCACAGCTGCTCTGGGCACCCTGTGCCAAGGCATGCCCACCTTCACAGGCAATAATTTCTTCCTAAAATCTAACCTAAACCCATCCTGTGTCAGTGGAAGCCATTCCCCCTTGTCCTGTCATCCCAGACCCTTGTAAATCTCTCTCCATCTTTCCTATGGAATCCCTTCAGGCATTGCAAGGCCACAATGAGGTCTCCCTGAAGCCTCTCTTTTCCTGGCTGAACAATACAATTCTCTCAGCCCTCCTTTCCTCCCAGCAGAGCTGCTCCATCCCTCTAATCACCCTGGTGCCTCCTCTGGACTCTCTCCAACAACTCCAGGTCCTGCCTGTGTGGGCCCAGGGCTGGAGGCAGCACTCACAGCCAGACACAGGTGACTATGCACATTGCTGTGCTTGCACAGTATGTGAAATAGCCCACCCCAGCAGAGATGGGCAGCAAAGCACAAGCCCAATATGTGTCTCTGCCTGCCCTGCCACCTAATGCTGCCACCTGTTTCCACAAGAGGGATGCACCTGCCTTTCACACTGCCCCAAAAAGCTCAGGGATACATCCTTATTCCTGTAGATTGGGACCACTTTTTAAAATTACATAAAAATATCTGATCATGAGATTTCTTGGTGCTCTGACCTCCTACAGACATGAACTGAGACACATGTACTCCTATATTTTGTTTGTATGGCTGGTACCTCAAACCTCACAAAAAATGCAGAAGGTATCCTAAATAATAACCTCAATAACCTTTCTCACCAGTGCAATGTAGACAACAGAAAGCCTTTTTGCTAAAAGGACTGTCTACATCAGGGATTTTAATGACAGCACCATGTTCACTGTGGATTCATTTTAATCACTGCTTATTTTTATTTTTTTAGACATTACATATGAGTAAAATTTGGAAGTGTGTGCTTTACAGGAGGCCAGAGTGTGTTGTGAGTGTGGCCCTTCACCCCATAGACACTCCCCAGCCAGCACTACCAGCCAAGTGACCTCCCCAAGCACTGGAGGTTCAGCTCCTGTCTGTCCTGTGACACACACGCACCACACTTCTGTTCTGCACAGGGATTTCTTTGGGCTGCTGCTCCTGAAGTTATTAGCTCTTTCCTAATTGCCAGGAAGCAAATTTCCCCATCTTACTTTAGGCATCTAATAGTGTTTAGAGTAGCTTATATTGGTGTTCTTTCTAAGCTTCATGGGAAGTGCAAGGTGGAGTGAAGGGCCCTGGAGAATGAGGCACTCATTGGAGCTGGATGGTTGTCAGTGTCTCACAGGGAATGGCAATGGCAATGGCAATGGCAATGGAAATGGCAATGGAATGGGAATGGGAATCACAATGGGAATGGCAATGACATTGGCAATGGCAATGGGCTGGACAGGCAAGGCACATCTTTCACAGTGGCTCTGCCCTGAGTTTCTGGTTTAATGCTGGCACTGGACCAATGCCACTGGGACCCTGCATCTTCCTGCTCCCTCATCTACCCCATCTAAAACTGGACTGCCTGACACCAGCTCTGGAGACTCACCAGGCACACTGATGAAACTGCAGACACAAGAGATAAAGGACAAATTCAACTACCTGCTCATCATCTTGGGGGAAAATAATACCTTTATAATTTGCCTCTACTGAAGAGAAACTTTGAGCTGGGTCTGACAGCAAATTTTCAATACATGACATTAAAGCAAAAACCTTATATCTGGATTCTTCAGAATGCTGTCAGGTTAACAATGCTCTGTTCATTTAACTTCAGATGAAGTTTAATGGATCAATTTTCCATCTTGTCTACATGCACAGTGACTCTACTGCAATCTCAACAAGAGATTTCTGTTGACCTCAAGAGATGCTGTTTGCACCGGTAGCACATGCAGTTATACCCTTGCAAAGATGGCATTTCTTGGATGTATTTGTTCTGATTTCAGTCACCAAGAGGCATTAATGCTGATGAAAACTGTTCTTCCAGTCTGTCCACCCATTCCTATCTGTACCACAGCACCTACCCATGGGCAGTTTGTGGGTGCCACAGTACCAATGGAACAATTGCTGTCTGAAACAGGCAGCTCCAGGCCTGTCCTCACTAATGAAACACAAATGATTTCCAGGTAAATTATTCAGGTCCTTTAAGGACCAGTTCTTGGTACTGCATTAACTTCTCCATGAGGGGCTGATTACACAGCACTCACCTCACAAGAAATGGCTGTGGACATCAGCATCTCTGATTCTGTTCTCTGACTGCCGTGAGGAAGAGACAATTTGGAGAGATTATCAAAAACAAGACACATGAGTCTCATTGCATGTTTTAATTCCAGCCACTTTCGACCATGTAATGCAGGCTACAGATTATGTACTTCCAATACACTGAAGAAATGCACAATGCCATCCCTGAATTCCCAACATTTCTCCAAAGAATAACAGTAACACTCAGTAAAGCTCTTTTGCAGAAAATGGAAACACTGCTCTAACTTGAAACCATTAGAGGGGAGGATGAACCCAGGGTAGCGAGCAGGGAATTGAGTGATGCCAGTGCAGCCTGAAGTGGAAGCTACCATGAATGCTGGTCTAAAAACCTTTCCCCAAACAAGGCCATGGGACACAAAGCAAAACAATGACAGAAAAGGGAACACTTCTTTATAAACAAAAGCATTCCCCAGGAGGAAAAAAACTCACCAGAATTTAACTGCAGGAGTATTTAATAAGAAACAGCCTGTTCCAGTCTCTTCTTCATTTAATTTAAAATAAACATAAACCAGAGCTTTCCTACACAACACAATCATTCCTTCAGAAGAATAAGAATGGAATTTAAAGGTCACCCTGGATAGCTTGGTTGTTGGAAACTAAGGAAGAGGCTCTTGTCTATCAGCAGTCCTTGAGGAGTAGTTCCCTCATGCCCAAATTGCAGGGTCCCTGTTGCAGAGCCTCCCCAGCTCCTCAGCCTTGGCACAGACTCGTTGGCCCTCTCAGTCCCAACCATCAGCACCTGCCCAGAGAGTCCAGCACCCCAGTGACCATCAGAACAGGGCCTGCAGCACAGCCCTTGGATCTGTCCTCTGGCCAAGGCACAGCCTTCTTAAAAGATTTTCTACCCGGTCACTCTAACAATGACAAGCACCTCAAAGCAATGGAAGGGCAGTGAGCCAACCTCCAGTTATTTGTCTAAAGCTATTAAACTTCAGGGCAGGCACTGCAGAGCACCCAGAGTGTCACTGCACATACTGACTGTACAAGCTATACAGAGTTCAGCCAAAAGCACACATGCATTTCTGATTGCGCCACAAAATAATAATAATATCAAAATGACTTCAAGACAACCCCCCGGCCCAGCTTTACCTACCTCCATTAATCAGTTAGCCAAACAAATTCTCCTATTTTGCTATATCTAGTTACCAAATTGCAGCGTGGTGGTAAAACCCACAAGGGTTCTAATAAAGACCAGAGTGGAAAGAAGGAACTCTCCGTGCCCCACGTGCACCCCAGATTCTCAGAGCATCACACGGGGAAGGCTGAGCTGTGCTGCAGCAGCCCGTTCGTAACGCTGACCGCCCCGAAGAGCCCGGGAGCAAACCTGGCCAGGAACTCCTGCAACAACAAACCAGCCTTGCAATAAAAGCCATCTGCAAAAGTGCCAATTATCCTTCTCAAATGATTATGTTCCATCCAGTTTTGCTGACAAGCAAGTTATGCCACATTTTAATAGGCAATAAAATGTATTATTAAATAATTAGTAGCTAAGAAACAGAAATTAGAGGGCACTTCCTTTCGCATACATCCCCCAGTACTTCAAACTATTGATTTAAAGGCAACTCGATCTTCTAAAGAGGACAAAATGGAACCTGATACAGCAGTTTACCAGGAGACAATTACAAGGCTAATGATTGTTCACAGAGAAATGAAGCAGGGAGAAATTCTAGAGAATTCCACCCTGGCTCTGTTTTGTCTGATCTGTCTCAAAATCCCCCAAAGAGCTAAAATTTCTTCAAACCCGTTCCTTGCTCTGAGCCCATTAATTACAGTGTTAAAGGTAAAGAAGTATTGATGTCTCTCCTCTGCTCCCTCAGTTCCCCCCCAGGTAACACCGGCACTTGCTCAGCCTTTAAGGTATGGCTGCACTAACTGAGAAAAGCCCCACTAAGACCAATTAAGGCCTTTACTAAGAGGCTGAAAAGAAGACAAATGGAGGCAGAAAGCCCGATTACAAGGAACCTTTGTACAGATGTAAAGCAATTAGAACAGTCTCAAGGGCTGGCCAGTGCAGTACCTGCTAGGAAAGGATTTTACAGCTTGTCTAAACTTGGAACAATCTCTCTCTCTCTTTTTGGCCGAGTGTAAAAGTGAACCCTGTATTAGTGTCATGTATCAGTTGATAGCTCAGTATTGGTTTCCCTGAGCATGTTAAATCTGTAATGCTGGTCCCAGATCCCTCGTGGATGACAATAGTGCTACACAGACAGCTTTAACTTACAAGGAAAGGAGATATGTCTGATGCTAAACCATGATAAAAACCAGAAACAACTCTTTCAACCTTCTTTTATTTGCCTAATGCAAAACCTTAACATGTCTCAAATTTACTGCATTGTGCCGCATAATTTGGCACAGAATATGTAAGAAGTGAAAATGTTTGTACTGTCGTTTTAATAATCAAAATAAATTCTGCAGTGACTCTATTTAAGGCAGCTTCCAATCTCAGGCCACTCTTACTTTTTCAAGGATAAAAATAAAAGCAAAAATACACTCCTAAGAAATGAAAAGTGACCAACCAAATGGTCACCTGAGAAGCTGTGCAATACACAGGTATCCCCAGAAGCCCCACACCCAAGACATGCAGCCCCCCCCCAGCCCTACAGAGGATTTCATGAGCCCAGCTGCCCAAAAGCCAGCAGGACCTGCCATAGGCAGCTTCCTCCTAAAGAGCCTCCTAATCTATTTGTGTTCTGTCTGCTTGACTCTGGTAGGAAAGGCAGCACTGCTGGGATAGTGATGCTGGCTTGGGTCACCACCACCCCCCCCACACACACACCTGCCCTTGTATCTGCTGGCACTGAGTGTGTGGCTGAGAGCTTCTGGATCCTCTGCTGCAGCACAGATACCAAGAAAGGACCAACACAAACGCCTTGGACACTTGGCAGGCATTTATGTGACAGTACCTGCCCTGGGTAGCTTCAGCCTTCAGCATGCAAAGGATGGAATGCAGCCCATAAATTTGTAGCTAAGTGCATTTTTGTCATACAGGATTTCTAAGACGGAAAAAACTTGTCTTACATTCAGGTAATCATAGCAACAACACTTCCACAGGGCATGAGAATCCAGGGAGCCACAGGAGCAAAGTCACCCCTGAGGCTCCTGGATAAAGCTCCTCCAGGACAGCAGCCACACTTCCTGCACTGAATTAGGCTTTAGGTCACTCTACCCACACAAAATAGGAACTGGACGTTACTGGTCTATGTAGGGTTTGTTATGATTTCATTACTGCCTCTCAGGGGTTTTGCTTTTTTCATCACTTGGTCAGGTGGATGCAGAAAGGACACAGAGAGGTGTATGAGAGGATAAAAGTTGCTGTAAGCTGCTTGCTGCTCAGTCTGACAATGAACAAACCTGAGGAAGCCTCTGCAAGGAAAGATTTCCTGCAGTTTCATCAGAGATAAATCATGTAATGCAATGTGTTTAAGCTTTTTTACCTCCCCTCACCCACACTCAGTTGTATTAAAGACAACCCCTTAAAACCACCCCCACAACCATCATTTCTAGTAAAACATTCAACATTTCTTAAATTAGGGATTTTTTTTTTTTTTTTCAAAGGGCTAAGTATTCAGCAGCTCCTGCTGTGGTAAAAGGAGATGTCTTGTCACACAGTCTTAGCCACTGATCTGCTAAATTCTTTTCCATGTCTGGTCTTTGCTAACATGCCTAGATAGACCTGAGCTCATCCAAAAATCTGTTTTCTCCTAAAAATAAGGTCCAGATAAAAACAAAGTGCTCTGATGTGGCACACTAGCCCTTCACACTTGAAATTCAGGTTTAGCAATGTCTAGGGTTTCAGTAAAATAAATCTGGACATCCATCATGGGTACCTTTCACATCACAACTATGTCTAAGAGGTTTTGTTGTAGGCAAAACCAAGAGAATCTGCTGGCCAGGTTTAAAAGTCTGTGCTATAAAAGCATCCTCAAACAGCCACCTCTCCCAACCAGTCACTAACTCTCGTGGGGCTAAAGAATTCAAACACACAGATTATTTCAGAACAGTAACCCAAAACACAGTACACCCAGACATCATCTTTAGTGATGAGGCCAGCAGCATACCTTTGCTCTCTGAATTATTTAAGGGCATATTACTCACAGGCTGATCTTTGTACTGAATGGCAAAGAGGAGAGAGTGAAAGCAGGAGCTCAATGCAAACCAAGCTGAGACCACTTAAAATCATTTTAGCAACTCTATCACACTACATTACAATGAGATTTCCCAAAGAAGAAACCCTCCATGGCCATTAACCCACCATGCATTCAAGTATGTTGAATTCAGCTTAGATTTAAAAACTCAAAAGATCACACACAAGGACTAAGTTCTTAGGAAAATATTGGATTACATCAATTACCTGCTTCATTGCCCTGTCAGGACTCAAGTGTGGTTCTCTGTATGCCATGAGCCCCTCTAAGTCATGTCTCTGACAGTGGCTACAGACAGAATTTGGGTGCAGGGCTCTCAGCGGCAAGGAGTTTTGATTCTGTCTCTTTTCCCTCTCCCCTCCACATGCAGGCACAGCTTGCCTCAGGTGAAGCTGAGGGTGAAAACTCTCCCTGGTGCTGTGCCATGATCTGGGCTCTGTTCTCACCCAGCTGAGAGCACCCCAGAGCAGCAGCACTTTGCTGCTTCTTGCAGCACTGGAAAAAGGTTTGGAGTGCTTTTTGCACAATGCTGCAGTTTGAGTGAATGAATTGAAATTGCCTGTGTTTTTCCAAGCCTGTTGCAGACAGAGGTGTTCACCCATCCTTTCATTTCCACGGTGTCCTGCCAAAGCAAAAAAGCTCACTCCAAATTTTGCTCTATTGATACATAAATGCAGTCACTTCAGCTAAAGAGCCATCAAGCCACTCTGAGGCTGGGTAAGTTGATTAAATCTATATTAGGGTAGCAAGTTGTACTGCATGGCCTTTAACACCAAGGTGGGAAATAATTAAGTTTTAAAGCTGCTGAAAGATAACGCTGGGTCTGGTTTGCTGCTGTGGGGCTGATAAAGGAAGGGCTATACACTTGAACATTAATTAGGTACAAGCAAACAGCTTTGCTAATAGCTCATGTTCTCATTCCCAAAATGTCAACAACAGATATTAGTGCCAGATGTAACATCTCCCCTGGCTGGGGCTGGGATCTGGGGATTGGTTTGTGCACTTGGAGAAAATGCCAGCACCGTCGAGGGGACCTGGCATGATGTCACAGGAGCAGGACACCTCCCCAGGAGTCTGCCCACCAGGCTTCTCTGTGATTAACCATGACTTGAGTGTCACACAGAGAGGCCTAGGAAGGCAAATGGGAACACTGAACTGGCACAGCTGTGAACCAGAGAGAGCGTCACAGGTAAACCACTGGGGCTTGCAAAGTTATCAAGCACCTTCCTCTCAAATGACTTTAAAATCCTTATTAACTCACTGCCTCAGCTGCAAAATTTGGATTAAAAAAGGTTTGTTACATTGCAGAAGTCATCCCAATATTGGGCCAGGCCAGTGACACCAGGCCAGCATGAGCCAAGGCAGGACACAGTATACAGGATTTGACCGTGTTACTGTCTGTCAAACACTTCCCACCACTGGGCACCACCTCACCACAGCAAAAATAGAGAGAATGGGAACCAAAAAGCCTGAAGAAGCAGCAGCAAATCCGAATTCTCACTGCCATTCAGAGGTCAGGACGAGCCAAACACTTCCAGCCAGAGAACAGGATTCAACAGCAGATGCATTTTTTTGTGGAACTGCTATGAGTGGACCCCAAAAACCTCACGCAAATCCAGGAGTCCAGCATCCAACCCCACAGGGCAGAACATGCCCTCACCTGTGAGCAGCACCCAGCTTTCCTCCCAGCCTGAGCCCCCTCCTAACCTGTGCACCCCCACATCCCTGCCCAGGTTTGGTATGAGCACAGCATGAGATGCACAAACCAAAACCCTGAAAAACTTGTAAGTAATGCATGTCTCTAGTGACATTTGAACTCCAGTTTAATCAAATCAAGTAGGATTCTTTCAAATATCACTTATCCTGTAACTGCAATTTCCAAATCTCTCAAATCCTGGCTCTCCTTTTAATCTCACATGAAAATTGTATTACACTAATACTGTTTACATCTAATTTCCTCTTTTCCATATAAAAATATCAGTAACTGCATTTCAATTCTGTCCCATTACTCTTCTACCATGCCATAAATCCCATAGGGCTTCCAGGGCTCAAGCTCTGTGTTATTTGCTGCTTTTTCCTGGGACTGTCACCTTCTCTCAGAGACAGATCCCACCATTCCCAAGCCAGCTGCATTTCCCATTTTTCCAGCTGGATGCTTGGAGAAATTCTGCACCAGGTGATGAGCACAGCAATTTTACACCATTCCTTGGTTTTAATAGGAATGGGCTAAAAAAGAACCCCTCATTCTAACACCTGTAAATCCAGCCATTTCCATGTAGTCAGAGATCATGCCTTCCTTCTTCCCTGGTTGCAGAATGTCAGCCCTAAGCCTGTTTTCATTTCTTTTAGTGCAGTTTCAATAGACTTTGTGGAGTGGTTTCTCTGCTTCCATAAGGATGGCACTAAATCCCTTTCTCCAGAACCACAAAAGTCAGAAGGTCAGATGGCCTCAGGAAGAGCAGTGCCCAGGACCTGTGACACAAAGGATGTGCAGCGAGGAGTCTGCTGAGGACTGAACACAGAAACAAGGATGTGTTTCCACTTTCCTGGAAAGAGAGAGGAATTGCTGTTTATTGTGTACCTGACTTTCTCTTCTCAGCTGAAAAATACCTCACACAGATACACCCTGGGGCCACAGAGTGAGTGAGAGGCATCACCTGTGCCTTCTGTCACTCTCTGCTTACCTGTATCAACTGTTTTTGTTGAAAAAAGGCTCAGGGTTGTGTCACTCCTCCCAGGGCCCATGGGAAGCCATCTCTGTCTCAGCCACACCAGAACTACCTGTCTCCCTTTCACTCCAAAACAAACGACCTGAGCTCATTAGCAGGTAAATGCAGTAGCAGGTTACAGCATTAACAGCAAATCCACTGGCAAAAGCAACTCCCCACAGACACGGCTTGAATAAAGTATATTTTAAAGGAGATATCTTTAATCACTGTATTTACCTTTTAATTTTCCAGATAAAGACTTTCAAGTACTTAAGAAATGAGGGCTGTTAAACTGCAAAGTCTGGTCAGGGAAAGGGTAAACCAGGCAGGAAAGGCACAAAGGAATCCAGAACTTCCAGTGGCACAGGTCAGCTCACAGAAGTGCTGGGTCCAAAATGACACCAGCTGAGACTTAATCATAATTAGTGCAGTGAGGGCCTGAGCTAAATATGCTCCTGCACACTGGGACAAAGGAACCTGAGCGATGCCACTGCTCCCAGCTAAAACACAACTGGATTCCCTGGCAATCCTTGTCCTGTCCTTCACTTTGTCCCTTGAGCCTCTGTGCTGAAGCTCTCAGTGTCAGAACGGCACCAGGAGGAGATGGATGAGCTGTGTTATGGCACCAGGCAGATCCCTGCACTTCCTTAACCTTCCAAACATTTTCAAATTGTAAAACGAAGTCATTATTATTGGTGAAGACCAGTCAGTACAAACACATCAGCCCAAAATGGGGCCAACTGAGTGTCCTGCCTGCCCTTCACACCTGGATGTCTAAAACAAAAATCCAAACCAAACCAAAAAGATAAAAAGAGGGTAAACTCAACATTTTTACTGACTTTAATACCTTAATTCTACAGTGAGGGTTGACGGCAATCTAAACCAAAATTATTTGCAATGACCCTCGGTATCGCTTTCCCTTGCTCAGACTGTTGACAACAAAGAAAGGCAATTCTGACTGTTTGGGTTTCACAGCAAGAGGAGCTGTTCAAGTAGCACATGAAGCTCTATTTTCCATTTCACTTTCTGTGTTCATTTCTAAGGAGATATCCTTACAGGGAAATATGGAGCTCGGAAAAATGGGGGTTTAAGTCCAATGTTTGAACACTCACTTCTCATGTGGATTCAAAATTTCATTGATGATTTTGGCCTTCTTACAGCTACTGCCCACATCTGATTCACTTGCCACATGAGGATTGCCTGTTTTCATGGGAGAATTTCCTCTAGGCTTCCATAAAATGCATGATGAAGTCCAAATCCTCTCATTCCTCCCAGTCCACCTTCATTAGGAAGGTAGGCTGCTGTTTCTTTAAGGAATATCTCAGCAGAAACACACAAAATCCTTGGAATCAGTCTGAAAGAGAGGCCAAGGACATTCCTTCCCAAGCATTAGATTTGGTTTCACATGAGATGATTAGACTCATCCATGCTAATTACACTAGAAAGAACTAATTAGAAAAATCTACCATTCAGCTAATGAGGGCTGGGCCTTAACTATCTCAGTGCTTAATTTTTCAGGTTGTAAAATATTACTTTACCCTCCTTCCCCCCTCTCCTTGTGTGCCATCACCATGTTAATTCTTGTAATAGAGTTGATCATTAAATACCTGCTAAAGAAATATTTGTTAATACCTGCAAGTGCCAGTTTTAAACCAGCTGCACTCTGCTGTAATTAGAGTGTGGAAAGGATGGGCTCTATCCTCTGCCAGTTGAGGGGAGCAGCCAAAGGACCAACCTGCAGCCTCCAAATCTGCCCACCCTGTCTGAGTTACTCCAAGGGGTAGCACCAAACTGCTCAGAAATTCTCTGCACTGCTCCAGTGCCGCCTTTTCAATAAATATACCTTTTCCTTCTCTTGGGAATAAGGAGAAGGGATTTCACATGTAATATTATCAACGTGGGAGGAGAGTTTATTAAAAAGCAATGATACCACCTGATAAAGACTGACATCTCTGCCAAGGTTAGAGCATTTAGCAGGAAGCTGATGGAATGAGCATAATGAAAAGCTAATAAATCAGAGTCCTTCATTATACAATAAACTCATTAAGCTACTCACTGAAAATAGCAAGCCAGACATAGCACAATATTGTTAGACTACCACTGTTAAAAGCTTTCCTAGAAAATATAAATTCAAACCCAGGCTTTGAGTTTCACTGTATTTACATACTTAGTGTCCATTTGGAAGTTTAATGAAAGATATTAGGAAATATCTATGTGGTGCAGCATCCATTCAGAACATAAACTGTGCTTTTCCAAAGAGGATTCTCAGCCAGTCTGGCAGGGGCCCAAACCCTGCACTCCCTAAGATGATGTGTGAAATTAGTGCAAATTGAAATGCCAGAACTTCTAATTTTTTTTGCGAAAACCTTTGAAAAACCAGACATGTTTCTGTATCAGATTTTTATTTTATTCGTCTCCCCATCCCCACTTTCCCCTGAAGCCACTAAACTAAATCTATTTAAACGTATGACCAGCATGATTCTGATTTTTAATAGGCTTAAGAAGACCCATCTTGAAGTCTTCACTGTGAACACCACAGAGTGTAATGAGAAATCCAAAACAGGGCAGGTCTCTCATGTATGAACTTCACGATAGTGGCTACAGAGGCACTGAACAGCATTGCTGTCATTCTTTCTTCAGCCACACTCACACAGAACAGAGGTAAATAATAAAAAAAATCAGTAGAATTAGGCTAATTTCTTTACATCTTCCATAGTAGGACCAATGTTTTGGTGTTGTGGTTTTTAAATCAAGTTTTATAATCATGGTTTCTAAAAATATGGCTCAAAAGGCCTATTTCTGATTTTTTTATCATCTACTACTCTAGAAAATTCAAAATAAATTATATGTATCTGTATCTATATAGATGCAAATGCACAGTCAGAGTAAATACAGCAAATGTTCCCCTTGATTAAATGGCTTTGTTAGAACATACATTCTTCTAATTCTAAATTCTAAACCAGAAAACTGGAGGCGTAGATTGAACCTGAGAGCAAAGCCATACAGTGGGATTACAGATTCAGTGGGAGAGACAGATTCAGCTGGAAGGGTTCAATTCAGAACCTTCACTGCTGGCATGACACAGGAGTAAAGACAGTGACCCAGACCCAGGGAATGCCTGGGAATGCCCTGATATTACATCTGAGTGGTGAACAGCAGGAGGTATCTCCCTGAAATGAATGAATTCAGCATGATGTAAGAAATCCCAAAACTAGTCACAGGTAAGGGTGTCCAAGGGAAAAAGGATGTTGGTAAAAGGGCATTTTAGTAAGGAAAATTAATCAGGGCTAGGGATTTTTAATGGCTTTTCTGACTGCCTTTGGAACAAAAGCAATATATTTGTAACCAGACCGCTGCAGAGAACCACCCTGGCTGCAGCTTTGCACACACAGTAATTCCCTTCCACACCAGGTGTGCCAAGAGCAGCTCTTCAGGAGCACCCACTGCCCACTGGAACCACTCTGTGACCTCTTCCAGTGCTCACCACAGCCTCCTCTGCCAGCCAGGAATTCCAGAGGTCCCAAAGCCTGCAAGGACTGCTGTCCTTAACACCCACATCCACATCTTCTGGGCATCAGGCTCATTCCCCACTGATGTTCATGGTATGACATCTCACCTCTGGAAATGACCAGAACTTGCCACCAGAGCTTTCAATAAAAAGTTCCAGAGGTATGTGGGGGCTGGACTCACATGTCCACGAACAGGGCTGTGGATGGGGAGGTCTGGCAGGGGGAGGTGGGTGGCCCCTGGCAGATGCAGAGCTCCCACCCCAGCATGGGCTCTGCCAGCAGGGCTGGCCCTGAATCCAGCACATCTGTTACTGGCAGATCAGAAGGAATTTTTTCTGCTTTGTACAATTTATCTGGGGAAGACCAGGTGGTTGCTACTGGAATCCCCTTTTCAAGTTCGGTCTAGACCCAGATCACAGAGGAGATGTGCAGTTAAAGAGAAGCTCCCTTTGTGCAGAACTTATCAGCTCCCCCATTCACTCTCCACCCACCAGCAGGCAGCCTCGCCTGTGGCTGAGCTCAGGCTGGCACCAGCTGAGGACACCTCAGTGCCACTGATTCCCAGGGCACAGCACTGCATGGAGAACCTGCCCATCCCAGGCCACTGCAAACGAAAAACCTGAACAAGCATTTGACAGAGCTACCTGGGAACTGCCATTCTAAGAATAACAGCTCTGCCTCCTCCTAAAAGAGGTTAGGGGAAGGGAGGGAGCTGGGAAACCAGCTGTCACCAGAGCAGTGGGAACACAATCTTCAATTCACCTACATCTCTAAAGTAAAGATGTGGGCATTGTGACCTTACTAACTCACAGGATTTAATACTTGGTTTTAAGACTTCTAATAACAATAATAAAAAGCTTACATATTCCACCAAACAGCCCCAAATAGGCAACCTTTATTATCTGTTATGTCAGCTGTGCCTAAAAAATCAAGCGAAACAGTGTGTACCCTTTAATAGTTAATCCTCTAACATGTAATTAGGCATTCACATGACAATCAGAACAGGACTATATTTCATGTTTGCCTTCCCTTTCAAAGTCTCTACTAGAGGGGCACTTACTCTGTCAAATCTGCTATAGTAATCAAAACATTGAAATTACTTCTTTCCACACTAAATATACTGGAACTGGTTGTTTGATTAAATGTAGAGCAGAGAGTGCAATTTGCTAAATTACAAGTATTCTGAACATGTAAATATAGTTTAATTACTGCAATTAAAGAAGATTACTGGAGATTGGCAGATGGGAATGTAATGCTGTTTTAATTAGAGTTTTTAATGCACTGTAACATAAGCATAATATTAACCCTTTATCCTGGAAAGGGCTGGCTAGTCTCTGAAAAATATCCTTTGAAAAATGTACTAGAGCTAGTGTTTCGTAACAAGCCTTCAAGTCAATTCAGTGCAAAGTGCCAGGATGATTTGGGAGAGTTTCAGCTGCTATTTGCAGCACAGGCACTGCAGAACAGGCACATTCTGGAGCACAGTCAGGAGCAGCCACACAAGGTGGGCACACTGTTTGTGCCCCAGATGGAAGAACGTGTGAAAATACAGTGTTGGAGTAGATGGATTGTGTTTCATAAAGAGTGCAATCATAGCTACATCACCAGAGATTTAAGATTCTTTCATGAAAGTTAAAGTACCTCACACTCCCAAAGATTTACAAAACATGAAAAGAGAAAATGTTTCAAAATGCATTAGTTCAATTTTGAAAAACTGCCGCACAGAGACACAGAACAATATTGCCTAGGGCCTGGGTTATTACTACTCAGCCTCCAGAAGAGTATTTGCTTCATAAAGTAATATTCCAGAATGTACTAAGCAATTTTTGTCATCTTGAAAGCTATCACTTGCAACATTTTATCCATTTAAGTCAATAGTCCATTAGAAATTCTAATTGAAAGTTCAATACTCTGCTTGGAATCCTACAATAGAGGTTGTCTTTGGAAAGCCATTTAAAGTCTTAATCTCTTTATCATTTGGTATTTTGAAGCCTAACTTTGTTCTTGTTAGGCAGATCAATGGCATTAATTTACAAAATGGGGGAAAATGTCACCCTTCATCCTTTAAATCTCAGTGCGGCGAAGAGCAGCGTAAGCGAATCCGACCGTTGCTCTCCCATATTAGCAGAAAACGGTGCCATGGGAGGTTTGACCTACAAATTTTAATTACTGCATGAAAAATTCAGTTCCTGAAGATGAATAGAGACTTGAGGAAAAGCAGAAGTCCACCTTCTGAGTGACTGCAGAGCTTAACTCTTCAAAGACTGTGGCAGTGAATGGAGCAGCATGTGTACCTTCAATAGGCAATGGCTGCAAGGTGCAGGATCAAACTGCACAAGCAGCAGAAGAAAGAAAAGGATTTCACCTACAAAGGAGCATTATGGGTGTCCAAAATAAGCGGACACTGATACCATCCTCTAGGGCACAAATGTGGTGAGAATTTGTTTTGAAATGTCCCTGACTTTGAGATAACTTTCCAGCTGGCGAGTTCACTGGTGGGGAACTCTGGGCTTTGCAGAAATCCATGAAAGCTTTGCTATGTTATCAGCAAAGGAGGATTTCACCTGTGCTCTTTGCCTCCAGCGCCAGGCAAACAGCATGTAACAATGCCAGGTGTTTTGAACCAGTTTCACTCCAAATCACAAATCCAAGCACAAGGAGGAGTCAAATCCTAAAATTTATCCATGGAGCACCACCAAAGAATGGCTCAGCTTAACATTAGCAAGACTAGGGACTTCCATAGGCAGTTCCAGAAAAAGCCCTCAGGTTACACACAATGGGACATTCCACAATTTACTCCTTGTAATGCAATACAGCAAAACAACTGTGCTGCTCTGCAGGTGACACAGGTTTGAGATCACAGCTGGAATTTTTTCATTCCAGACACCGTGATAATTTTGGGCTGGGGTGACGCGGGATGGATAGCAAATTCTCCTGTTATCTACATCAGAAATTAAGGATTTGGATCTCTCTTTCAACAATGATTATGTTAATGGTAGAAGGAGACAGAGAGAGAAAGATTAAGGAGAGCAAAAGAAATCCAGAACTGTGGCTGACTCAGGGTGTAAGAAAGCACATTTAAATGATTTGTGTGTGCGTGAGAGACAGAGGGACAGGCAGAAACAGCTCATCCCAGTTCTTTACCTGCTTTTTACATCCTCCCAGCCACACCCTGCTTCAGCACAGCTTGGTATCAACACCATGAACTTCTTTGTGACAAAGTGGCTCTGGTCCTCCACCTCAGGAATTAGAGGGCAACTGGGGTCAAGAAAGTTGTGGTGATATTTAGAGTCTCTTCTCTCTGTCACTGCTGTAACATGCTCAGGGCAGGAATCTCATTTATTGGTTTAATGATCTTTGCAGACTGTAGATGTGACCTCGCTGTGTTGGGTTCTCTGCAAAGGCAGAGCAGGAGCTGTGCCCGGCTGTCAGCAGCACAGGGTGACACGGGGTGAAGGGAAAGGAAAAGGGAAAAGGGGAAGGAAAGGAAAAGGAGAAAGGGGAAGGGACAGAGGTGGAGTAAAAGGAACACTTCCCATGAGAAGACTCGACAGCAAAGCAATGGCCAGGTAAGGAGAGGACACAAGCTCCTACTTTTAAGTTCTGATACATCATCTCAGGAGGTATTTCTTGTATCAGATGAGAACTCAGACCCCTTTGACACTTGCACTGCCTCAGCCAATATCATCATTCCCACTCAAAGAAGTACCTTCTTCCCCTGCCAGTGCATTCAAAAAATTATACTGACATAACTACAAGATTTAGTCACCTGGATCAGCACTGTGGTGATACAATCTGGACACCAACCCAGGAATGGTTTCTTTACAGGTTTTTTGTGTGGTTTAGCATTACCTGAAACTAGAAAGCTCTTGACTAGAGCCTATTTTAATATCATGGAGACCACACAAAATAACATGAGGGATTAAACTTCCAATTTCTTTTTCTCCTGAGTTCTGAGACTACATGTAGGGACATGAAACATCACTTAAAATCTTCACACTGTATCTTATTAGCAATTTTAATTAACACCCAGCCATTAGCTTTTTGGTAGAAAACAGCACTGGTCTTTGCTTCACCTCCAGATACTGACTGAAATTTAAATAAATGTTATGGTACTTAACCATTTGGTGCATTTAGATAATTGATAATTTATTTCCATCTCAAAGCAAAGAATTTCGAATGTAAAACTATTTTCCTCTTTAGAGAGATTCTTAGGTAACAGATTTCTTTTTTCAGGCATTCTTTTAATTATTTCTAGTGAGGAAGGAAAATATTTCTAGATTAAACTAGAAAATATTTCTAGATTGTGCAGGTTTCACACACAAAAAAAAAAAAAAATAAATCATGGTCTGGGATGGTTCTTTAGAAATCATCAAGAGGTTGCTTGGAGGGCTTTTTTTCAACAAAAGAGATCATAAGAAAAGCTTGGTGTACCTTGGGACTCTGGACCCAAACTGAAAGCTTTGAATATTCTTGGCTTTGAGAATTAAACCTCAGTGGCTGAGAACCTCAACTTCAAGGTGCTTCCCAGGGCTCGGAGTTCCCCAGTGCCACCAAGGAGGAAAAATGAGAAAAATGTCTCAAACTGAGCATCCATGAAGAGGCAGAGCCAAAGCTCCAGGTCCTGCCCAGAAGGGCTGGTGGTCCTTGTACACTCTCAGTTCTTGACCAGTAACAAGCTCCACTCCCTGAAACTGGAGACATTTCCCAACGTAGACAAGGTCTTGGAATTAGACTAAAGTCTGTCTGCGTGGGAAGGGTTAAAACAACCTGAGCAGTGAAACCCCTGCAGCTATCTCATAAGCCAGCGCTTTTAGACAAATTGAGCAAAATAGTCCTTTCAGCTCAGCAGGCACATGACTCGCTGCACAAAGGAGTCCTTCTAGAAATCCCATGAATACCCCCATTATCCCAAGGATTGAGCACAGAGCCACACATTTCACGCCCACTGCCACCTGTGATTAGCTTTTTTACAGTTATTATGGAGTACTTTGATGGTGATGATTGTTTAAAGGCCTCAACAAGCCTGCTAATGTGACTTGAGGACTTGACTCCTTTTCATTCCCTGGTCGCTCCAGCTATCACTCTAATTTACTTTAGGCAAAGGGGACAATAAAAAAAAAAATCTACTCTGAGAAATCATTTAGCAGAAAATTGATTCAGACTCTTAAAGAAAGGCATGCCAGGATCCCATGTTAAAGTAAATTAGATATATGATCAAACAAAGCTAACAGTCATTTGAGCCCTGGACTGTTATGCATCACCTTAAATTTTAACAGAATGAGCCAAAGAAAAACAAAGGAAGATGCACAGAGCAGCTCCAGCCAATTGGTTTACCTGGAATTTTCCTCTGCTCTGCTCGGTGTTTAGCGGTGCAAATGTGGAGCAAGATGTTGGCTTCAGGGAAAATGTATTTTACTGTTTGCAAGTAATGCTTCTAGAATGGATCATATTGTACCACTCAGTGCAAAATAAAGGGACACCAAGGGAGCAGTAAAGCGGACTGGAGGAAATGAGGGCTCCAGCGGTGATGAACAGGGGAAGGGGATGGATGAGGATGTCTGTGCTTTCACAGAGAACTCGTGTTGATCGTAGTCTGGCAGCTCAGAGAGGCATGGAGGGTTACATGCAGAAGTAACTAACAGCAGTGTGTAACTTCTCCCAGTTTTCCCCTCCTGTTTACTGCATATGCTCAGTGAAGTGTTCAGCTGTAGCTGTCAGTACCTACTACTCCAAGCTGCTCTCCAGTTTCACACTTACACATCCCTGCTGAGACCCACGGCCTATTTCTTTCTGTTTTCAAGGCACTTCTAGAGGTAAAGGCCCAGGACATACTCAAGGAGGCCACACAGTAATCTATCACAACTGTTTTTCTGAAACTAAAACCAGATTTATCATTCTGTCCTTGCCATTCTGTGCTGCCACTACAACCCATGGTTAGATGCCCAAATTGCAGGCCCTGTCCTGGGAAGCAGATGAATACAATCTAGAGACAGAACTGCTTACAGTGCCCAAGCTGACTGGCCTCTGCTTTCACAGGGGAGCAAACACCTTTCCCTTAATTTAAAACCAATCATCAACATCCCCTTTTAAGCTTGTCACCAATACCAGCATAACACAGCGTCATTTATCAAATCCCCAAGATTTGGTAACAGGAGTGTGCTGCTTCCTCTCTGTAAACAGGCTGGCTTCAGAAACATGAAGGAGCTGCTTTACTTTAGAACATTGCTGCTTTACTTTAGAACATTGCTGTTCTGCCCAGGCAGAAACCCCAGCTTCCCAACCTCACAGCTGGACACAGCTGGTGGAATTACATCTGCAACAAGTCATTAAAGTATTGTTTTTAGACAGAGAGCAACAGAAGAAGTAATTTGGGCTTTCAGAGTAGGGGAAAATAGATGAAAAGATTACACAGCTTTGCTGGGGCCTAAACAAGATGACTCAAGGTGTGGCCATCCAGTGCTGATGAACACATTGCTGGTGGGTCCATTATTACTGACCTTTTGGGTTCTTTGTATTCACTCACACCCATTTGTAACAATCAAGGTAAATCAAATCGTAGCAAATTTGTGAAAACTGGTTTAGTGCCTTCCTTTGTTCTCCTGGTGCTTCCAACCTCCTTGGGGCTGTAGCTTGATGATTTTAGCTGTAAGTTTATAAACCACTGCCTTCCTGAGGCCTGGTGATTTTATCTCCAAGGCTCACCTCCATGGAACAATTGTGTCACTGTAACACCAAATCTGATGGCACAGTGACCCATCTTTGGAAGTTAAAAAAAAAAAAAAAAACAACCACAAGAATAAATGGATAAATCTTCAGTTTTTGAAAAAACAATACTATGAACTGGCTTCCAGTGCAGCCCCATAAACAAGTTTGTGTGCTGTGATCAATACAGAAGGTACAACTGGGCTGGGAAGGGCAGGAACAGGAACACCTCGGAATCCAGCGGTGTCAAACACCTTGTAACATCAAGAGATAATCCAGAAACTCACTCATTCAGCTCTTCTCTCTGCTCCTTCTCCTGGTGGAAATGGCACAGCTGGCCGGCAGTGCTTCTGTATAGTCTTATTTCAGACAATTTCCAGAAAGTGCTATGGATTTGTGTAGAGAAACTGGTGGAGTTGTAAGATCCAGATGAAGCTCTAAAAAGTTACCAGGGTGTAGTCGCTCTCTTCTGCTATGGTTCCTGAATTTAACATGTCTAAAAAGATGCCAGTGTATGTTCAGTTTCCCCCTAAATCATGGCACCAGTAAGATTCTTTACACAGAAGCCTCTTTCCTCATAATTTTAACACTCAGTGAGTCCTTATTTACTAGGAAATTTGCCTGAAATATGTCTAGATGCTTCAAAGCTCTTGTGGAAACTAGAACACAGCCAGAGAGCATGACCTCTTTGGCTGTACTTCCACAGGACTATCAACATTCATTCCCTGTCCTCCACCCTGCAGGTTCAGTCTCATGTCTGTGGTGTTCACACCTTTAAATGAGGTGGCTGAGCAGCCACAGAGCCACTCACCCATTCCATGGGTGCCTAACTGTGGGACACAGCAGGGAAGGGAAGAGGCATCCTCATCTTCTCAGGAATTCTGTGCTTGGTCAGCACCATTCCTGCTTGGCTTCCTTAATGAACAGGGCTTTAATTGTGCTGGAACAGTTCCTGTTAATGTAATAACACTTGCATTTGCACAAGGGCCGTGTCACATTTATCATGAGGGGCGGATGTGTACAGGCAGCAGTGTTTCCATTAACAGCCCACACATGATGCTCTCCCGAGTTTCTGTGGAAACAGTCTAATCCAATTTGTCTTCCTGAAGTTCTGGTCTCTCAGAAGACATAACCCCCTTTTCCTACTTCCAGGGATTGTGCTGCTTGGCACAGCCATCAATCTCTTCCACGACTGGCAAGTCCAGGCTAATTCAGGGAGAATATCTGTATTTGGTGATAAAAGACAACAAAGACTCTATTTCTTCAGGTTAAAACCCAGATCCATTATAATTCAGTGGGAGTTTTGCCACTGACTTCAAAGGGCCAGAAGGCTCCCCTGGCCATGTCCTAGGAGAGCAACAAGATCCTAGCAGTGTCCAGGGGCTGGAAAGAATGGCTCCTTCTGGAGCAAAACTTCCTCAAGTTTAAAGCTGATCTTTCATTAGAGGCCACAAGGTCTGGTACTTCCTAAAAATATACCAAATAACTGTATCACTGGAGAATTTTAAAAGAGCTGTTATTTTATGCTCTAGTCATTTCAAAGCAGATTGGGTTAGTCTGGCAACTGCAATTTCTAAAGGAGTAACATGAAATATTTAAAGATTTATAGAACAAGTGGCCCACTTAGGGGCTCATCTAAGTTTTACTAAACATCTCTGGTTATGCCTTGCTGTGTCAGCAAAAAGAGACTGAGATTTAAATAAATAAAGCCTAGTAGCATGTAATAACAGACAGGAAAAAAAATAAGATACATCAAGTTACTACTGAAAGGAATATTGAGCTCTAAGTGATCTCTGTACCAACAACTCTGCTTGTCTCTGCAGCTGAACAGGAGACAGCTTTAATCTCCAGCCTGCATGTTATTTAACTAAGCTGAAATTGTTTTCAGTGATGTGAAGTGCATCCACTAAAGATAATGATCCCATTTTGGATTGACTCTATTTTTTTAACAAAGGGGGACAGGTGGATATACTGAGCAGAAATGTTTTTCATTAACTGCAGCGAATCATCACAGTGCCTAGTTCCATGAAATAGAAATTTGTGATATTCCTGACAACTGTTTCTTGTTGCTGTCTTCCCCTCTCATCAGTGTGTTATGGCCTGCTTAGGAAAGGATTTACTCCAGAAATGTTGAAATTGTCCCTGGAGTTAAATCAGCCACCCATGCCCAAACCCAGTGGGCTGAATCTTCACCTCCAAAAAATTACCCTGAATTATATTGCAGATTTATCTGCACTGAGAATTCATTCCAATTCCTTTCAGTTCAGAGAGCCATTTTAAGTAACTGCTTAGATGGATATATCAGATCTGAAAGGGCAGGGTTAATTACTTCCCTAGATTAGCAAGGACTACACCCCACTGGAATGAGACCCTTCTACTTTACAGTTGAACATGAGTTAGAGAAGGGCTGGGGGTGATGGCTTCCTTTTTGGGTTACCCCTGTTCCCTCTGCACTGCTGATGTATGAAAGCATGCAAGGATATTTGGATCTAAATTTCAAAAGTTTACACAGCAGAGAAAAGACAACAGCACCCTGAACCCACTACTTCTGCATCTTCATGTGTCTTCTCTCCCAGTTCTTCTTCCCACACAGTATTTGGCTGGTGACACCAGCTGTACCTTCAGTGGAGATGGCCTATCAGACTGTGCCCAAAATTCTAATTTTTCAAGGCTGAGAAGCAGAACCACAGTGGAATACCACATCTGGCCAATGATGATGTGCAGCGTGCAGGAAATGTTACAGATGTCACAATTCCTCATTTCCATGTAGGATGGAGAGCACAAACCTGCAAGGCTCAGTGTTTCCTTTTGGAGCGAGCAAAGGTCTCACAGTTGCACTTCAATCACTCACACAACCAGTTATTGCCAGGTACAATCTGTGAGTTTAAAGTGAGACCTATTTTCTCTGCCTTGAGCAATCTGACAGATCAGTGATTGAACCAAGCCCCCAGTACAACTTTTCCTTCTAAATGCCAGAGGCCTGCTCGTACCAGTTTGAGGTTATTTGTTCATACTCAGCTCTCATGTATTTCAATGTAAGAATGATAAATTGGCAGTAATTAGTGACTCATTAGATCAGGTGGCCTAAAGCTGAATTTGGGCCCTTTTAATCCCTGGAGAGAAGCTGTCAGACAAAGCTCAGAACTTCAGCAAAACTGAAGTGGTATTATGGCAGTCCTAATAAATGGGTAGCCCCAAGTGCACTGGGCACCCAAGTCTGTATGGAGGCAGATGGACCACACAACACCTGCAATGCACCGTTAATAACATTGCTAAATTGCTGTGAGCCCATGAATACACTGCCAGTGCCTGGATTTTCACTATCCTGCCTGAGAGCCCCCCTGCACAAGTTTCAGCTCCCTGACGTCCCTCCGTACCAGATGATTTTCTGACCCTTTTGCAGGATGCACAACATGGGGTTTTGGCATTTGACTCTGTGCACTACCACAGCGACAACCTCCGTGCTAGGTGACAAATTGTTGGCAACATCCACAGGGGAGGAAATACTCTCCTGGCTCTTGTCAGAATGGCTATTTTAGCTTTGCCAACAGAGCATTGACAAGAGGATGAGAGGTTCTTCGAATGCCATCTTGTCTTTTCAGGTTAATTTATGCCTTGTTCTTTATGCCTGTTTAGTTAAGGACATGCTGCAGGTATGGAGAGAAAAATGTCACAGAATCACCACCTGGCTCCTCTGTTTTGATCCGGATGACAAATGCCAGAACCTTTGAACAGCAGGTTGCTAAATTATAAACAGACCATGTCTTTAAAAACACCTGGTACTTGCTTAAAATAGTCATTTTGTACCTGCTTAGTCCCTGGTACAGGTGCCAAGCTCAAAGGCAGAAGGCTGCCTTTTCCCTCCCCTGCCCACCAAACAAAACACCACCAACAGAAGACACAACAGCAATTAGGTGTAGTGAAAGGTTAGAATTCAGCTTACCAGCCACAAGGAACATAATGAACAACAGCAAAGCCCCTTTCGGAGTGGAAAAACTTCAGGAAAGGGAAGGGAAAATAAATAAACAAGGATGAAAGAAATGCCCAGTGGCAACCATTTTCAGTGTGACCTAGTGAGCTTTCAACTTCAAACCAGTCAGATCAAGAGCTTCCCAGCGGCGTCACCCAGGGATCTGTCACTCACACATCAACCTCGCTCACTCTGCCTTGTCTCACGCAGACACGCTGCCAGATACAGAAATATCACGGCCTTCTTGCATGACAAGGAAAACAAAACAACACAAAACCCCCTCAGCCCAACAGCCCTGGTGAAACCCAGGAGCACTGACAAACTGTGACCCCATTGTCCACAAAAGGGCAACGTCACCAGGCAGAGCAAGAAGGATGCAAACAGAATGGTAATTGGGAAACCATCTGCTATTAAAATGCAATTCAGGCTGCAGCCTTCCAGTGAGCCCTTCCCACTGAGAGATGACGAGGCTGGGATTTACTGGGAGGAGGCAATAGCTGTTCTGGGTGCTTTGCCAATGGAGGGAAAGCACCTTCTTTCAGCTCATCATTTCAGTTCTGAGCAGCTTAAGGTGTTATTGAAGTGAGTGTGGGGAAAAACACCTCCACTGTTGCAGATCTTAGGATAGGGTGTTAGATACCAGAAATGACTGATGTGATTCAGAATGTGTCCCTCAGCCTGACAGCTTGGAAAGGAACCCAGAAGTAAGAGACTAGTATTTTTAGGGAAGCACAGAAGGACAAGAAGCAGATCAAAAAGGAGAGAAAGATGTCACTACACTTAAGGCATCAATATCTGACTGAACGTAGTTCTACAAAACAGCTCTAAGTGACCCACAGTAACCAACATTTCAATTAGGTTTTGTTGCAATAATTTACCCCTAGCAGCCACACAGTAACTACACCTATTTTTATCCAATCCATTTCTACCATATTAAAGATTAGACGTATTCATGGAGTCTGGAGCCAGCCATTAGGAAAATATCTCAAGTATTTGAAGTATAAACTTGGCATTTATGGTCCGAAATAGGGAGCAGTTTCCTTGTTCAAGACAGATGAAGAACTCTGTAATTTCAGATTGATGCTGAGAAACTATATATACACACTGCCTTTTTCATGAATCTCTTAAACCAAGGAGTGAAAAATGGGCAGACATCCTCATGTTTTCAACAGTTTATACAGCCTCTTGCACACACTATAAGTAGACTCAATAACATGTGAGTAACAGCCACTCTCTAACAGAAAGTGAGACATTTTTCATCCAGCTATTTTTTACCAGCCTCTGAACTTGCTACTTTCAAGCCCTTGCTCACCAGCCATTGGACAAGCTTAATTTGAAAATTAACAAGTATTTTGAAAGCATTTACAAAAAAGCCAATATTGCACCTATGCACTTCCAGCATGACTGCAAAGAACATACTGGTGGCACAAGGTGTAAATGAGCCTCCATTTCTGGACAAACTGTAACACCATTATCAAGTTATTCCTGGGAAAGAACAGAACATCTGACTCGCAGCTCCAGACAAAGGCAGCAAATGAAGCCATTTGACAATTTGAAAATACATTTGCATCAATGTCATTCCTAAAAAAAACCCATACAGGTATTATTTCATGGCAATATATCCAGACAGAAGCTCCCACTGAGTATTTTTACATAGAGTCAGCAACATCTTTCAAGGTGATGTTCAACATCTTTAAGTGTATCTGAGTCACCTGCTTAGACACTAGAAAGGACACTATGTGACAGGTCATGAGAAATACCCAGAAATACACACATCGTGAACCACACAAAAGCTGAAATATGCCCTCCTAAGGCCTTCACAGACCTGGTAACGGCACAGTAACGAGCTGAGGGGTTCCTTAGCGTGGCATCTGCAGAGAGCCAGCCATGCATGGACAGCCGCACTATTTCCTGCAGAGTTTGTTACCAGACAAGAGAAATGTGGCCCAGCTTGGCTCACTGGCTCTAATTCCCACTGTCTCTTGCCTAGGCCTGCATGTGAGCTCAATCTGGGGTGGCCTGGCAGGGTCTGGTGGGGACTGGTGGGGTCTGGTGGGGCCTGGCAGGGCCATGACACCTAGCGTGCCCCCCACCCTGGTGGTGGCGGGACTCTGCCACCTCCCTGAGCCAGCTGCCAGTGGAGAAGCAGCCCCAAACATCTCCCACCAGCTGGCAAACAAACGAGACATCGTGTTTGTGGAGTTCAAGCTGTGTTGCCAAATTCTAATAGAACGAGAGTTTCTGTAATCCCGAAAAGGGGTTATGTGATCCTTGGAAACAAGATGCTCTTGTCTGGCCTTCCATTCATTTTGTAAAACATGTTAAGTTTAATTTCAGTGCTTGGAGCTGCAGCTGGCCGAGGAGCAAAATCACATTCATGTGTTAAAAAAAGAACTGGAAAGGGATGCAAGCCGCTAAATTTTGATACTGATCTTCAGCCAGCCTCCAGAGATTGGCTCGGTCAGGACTTCTGGGCTTTTTCCACTAAACAAGCAAAATATGACTCCATTTTTTACAGTCATAAAAACAGATTTTCTGTCATTTCTTTTTCTCAGTATAGGTAATATGCAAAATTAAATGTTTGCTTTCCAGTGAAAAACATCCATGCCCCACACCTCTCTCTCTCCACAGGTCTTGGGACTGGTCCTAGCAGTGCCAGCCAATTCCCCCTGCTGCTGCACCAGCTGCAGAATTAGACTTTGAGGGCAAGAATTTCAGGAATGAAGAAATACCTGGTGTCATTCAAACCAGCTAAGTAGAGAATCCTTGACTGATGACAGACTTTGCCTTAGCTACTGACACACACACACACACACACACACACACACACACACACACACACACACCCCCACACCCTTTTCACCCCTCCAAAGTCCCTGGCAATATTAATTACACACCTACTTACAAACCTACTGGGCCAAATCCTGATCAAAAGAACTGAAACAGGCAGAGGAATATGTCATCTTGCCAGTCACCAAGTGAGATGTGGCTGGGAAAACAGTTCAAAGTCATTGTCAAATCTACACCAAGCTGTAGGTGCAACCACAACCACCAGCAAGCGTTGAAGTTAACACCCACTCTCCTAACTGTTACTGCCTTCTCAGGTCACCCTGTAATCCCAGACTCTTCACAATCTGATCCAGGACCCACTCCAGCCTTTGTAAGTCTTTCCAGAGAGCTGAACAAACCCTGCTTCAAGTCCTTGTGAGTTCCTCACGTGTCAGCCTAATCCAATGAAATGAATCTTTGCTTTATCCCAGCTGCCAGGTACTGTCCCTCCTGCAAGGGGTGTTACTTTGGTACAGAACCCTTACATATTTCCTATATGCCAAGAGTTGTTTACTTTTAACACAAAATAACTTGCTTATTAAAAGTGTCCATTTGCATCAAAGGAACACTTTTAAAATTCCCATTAAACTGAGAACCATGGGGCTTGAAGCCAAATTAATTCTCCTACACCAAGTTAAAAATGAACCCCTAAATGTTATGATGCCTGTCATGTTTGGTTTCTATATTTATACCTCAGGCATACAGTTACTGACAAAACTAAAGGCACTGATAAGATCTCTCCCAGAAAGCAGGAATTCCCCTGAAAGAAAACAGACTGCAGGATTTTACAGTGTTGGAAATCTACTGAATGTAGACATATAAATTATTTTTCAAAGCCAAATAGTCAAGATCTACAAGCCTTTGGAGCTGCTCAAAACGTTGTTAATGAATTTTACATTGCTGGCTTGTTAATTGATCAAGACACTCAAGGGAGAGAAGCTTCTGGAATAAAAACTAGTATGGGCAGGAAAAAGGGGGAAGAGAGAAAGGAAGAGGCTGAGGCAACAGCAGAGGCTGAAGTGAGAAGTCAGGTCATACAGCTGGACCTTGGAGGGGATGGACTTTTTCTGTGCATCTGCCTCACTAACCCAGGTAACCAGAGGGACTTTGCCACCAACAAATCACCTTTTGGGAAATACCTTCTCCTGAGGCAAGACCTCCAACCACACTGCTGCCAGCAATGAAAGGCCCATGCAGGGCAGTGGCACCAGGATCTCATTCTCAGAAAACCAGCTTTTCATTCCACTTGTTTTACTAAGTAAGCAGTCTGGACAACACTGTTGTTCAAAGGCTGAGCACATTCCTGCTGCCTGGTGTTCAGCTTTTACTCCAATATACTGGTACCCTCAAATCCAGATTCCATTTTACAGCTCCTATACACATTGTCTCACGTGTTTTCTGAATGTTAAAAGTGTCACAGTACTTTCCATCACTGCAGTACAATACTGAGTAGTTCAAAGAGCTGGCTGAAATGCCATTTTCCCTATTACATTCAGAGCACAGACAAAATCTTTCCTTCTATCTGAAAAATTATTTTTCCAGTTCTTATAAAGGCTATGAACATAATTTTTTTTTTTTTACGGTAACAGAAATTCAACTCTCTGAGACATCCAGTTTCTCACCTAGTCACATATTTCATGTTATATTTGGGTCTTATTTACGTGTTTCAGCATGTTGAATGTCAGTGAGTTTCTCTACACTTCAGACATCTCTGATGCCATGGTCTGACTGTAACAGCTCCCTTAGCCCACTGACAACACTCGAGTGGAAGTGGCAGCAGGGCCTAAATATTTGTTTAATCCTTTTGTTATAAATCATTCACAATGACAAATAGAGGAGACAAGGAGGCTTCATCCCTGTAGTGGAATCTGTCTAAAATCCAATGACACTGGAGCTATTCTGGACCTCTGAAGATGCTCTTGTTTGGATTCTTGGCTGCTTTCCAGCCACTCCATCTTTTTTTGCTGGACACTGCTTCTCCACAGCTTGCAAACAGAGATGTTTCTTCCTATCTTATTTCCTATGTTGTTTCAAGCATTCATTTTACTTATTCTTGCTGGGAAGTGTTTGGGGCTGAACTAGAAAAAGATAAACTCTTCTTCAGCCTAAAAACACTTAAGTGTCTTGTAGGCTAGCTTAAAAAGCCCTAACATTTCCATCTCAAACCCTGAACCTAGCCTGAGATCACATGCCTACCTTTATTAAATATAAAATGCAGGACCAAAATATCATTTAAAAAGGGTGGCTGTAGCACCAAGGCCAGGAAACTCTCAGCAAAGCTTATCTTCAGTACACTCAGAGCACCCAGCAATTGCAAGGGGTGGGTGTTCTCTAAGCTTCCTCCACTTGTAAATAATGTATTGCTGGAACAGAATGTTCTGAACAGAAATACACAATTGTGATTGACACCTGCAATACAGCAACTTCTTGAAGAAATACTATTTCTCTGCTCTGTAGATGGATGTCTCTAGAACCCCAAAATATGGCAACCTGCCTCATCTTCACCATGTCTCACCATCTCTGGAGTTCTCTTCTCAGTGTTGCTTCCTAACTTCACTGCCCAGTCCACACATCAGAGAAGCAGAATACTTAGTAAAATGCAAGAGATAAATAGTTGCTAGGTTTCGCAACAAATAAACTTTAGTCTGATTGTGAGAAATACTTTATTTTTGTGTGGTATTTTTAACACCTAACCTACAGCTAGCATATGGTAAGACCCTGGCATTTGAGGACCCTGCATTCCGGTGACATAAAACATTTAGTCCTGAGGTTTCCATCCAAGCCTTAATGAAGAAAAGTGTGGTCTAAAAAATGAGATATTCTATGTGATTTTGTACACCTCAGGGTCATCTGTGGTTAGATGCAGGGATTTAATTCAGGACCATCTCATTTCAGGTTCATGTGAAACATGGAGCTGAGAGGATGAAGCAACTAAGAATAGAATCTTTTTAAGCAGCAGTTAAGTCAATCCTTTTAAACTTTACTGGGGATTTACTTCAGGAGAAGCTTATTTGAGTGGTGACCAGATCTCTGCAAAACCTTGGCTTCAGATGATGAAACATTGGATAGGTTGAACACATTTTTTGTTGAACATGTACCAAGGAATGTGTAGATTTGACCTGATTAGTATTTTCAGACAGAAAACATGCATAGGCTGATAACAGTGCAAAGTTTTGACCTCAGCTACCAAAGCACATTTGCTGACTTTGGCTGACTTTCTCTTTCAGATTTGGAGCTCGAAGCCCAACACAGGTTGAATGTATACAAAGCAAAAGTGGGAACAAAATAATATTTGCACAGAGCTCGGCAAAATGACCCATACTCAGCCCTAATGAGAACATAATGGTTTATCCAGCTGCACAAAAAAAGAGGCAAGAAGCATAAGAGGAATGCCTCTGCTTTCTTAATTTTTAAAGATGTGTTTGGACTTCGGCACATGTGAGAGATTTTTTTCCTGAATGCATGCATGTACACTTCTAAAAGTGCACCACTAGCATTTTAAACCACATTAAAACATGCTTAAGCCAGAATGGAAGGTTTGTTTCCACTGAGAGCAATAAAAAAGAACGAATACCAACCTATAAGACTGACTTTATAAATCTTTGGATTATCCTGCAGTCTGTGGGGTATCTTCTGTCTAAACTGCCGGCAGCCCCAGGGGGACAGGGATGGATCATCCCTTGCCCCTCCCCAGCAAACAGCCCGAGCCATGATTATTGCGAGCTCTGGGAGACACACTGAGCACTGAGCCGAAATGTTTGTGTGTGTCAGATCAATCTTTTCACTGACCAGGACAGCTGTACTCACAGGGGGACCACCAATCATCCCGCCAGGAACTGCTTCTGTCCTTCAACAGGCAATTAACGCGAGTCCATTACAGCTCCCCCGAGGCCCCCGCGGGGCTGCAAAAGGCATCGACTGAAAGGTCAGAAACCTCATGAGGACAGGAAAGAAGCTGTGCCTGGCGAAATGGAGTGGAAAGCAGTAGCTATTTGTCACCCGCTAGTAATTCAAAAAAAAGGGGGGAGGGAGAGGCTTGAAGGGGGTCCAAGCCTTGAGCTCAACTGCGAGCTCGTGGCAATGGGAAGAGCACAAAGAGGAGCTGCAGGAGGTTCTTATGGGACAAAGATTTTATCCGGTGTAGAGGTGGAGGAAGAGTCAACAGACCCCAGCAAACCCCACTCAACCAATTCTACAAAGAAACTGGAAGTGAAAAAGTGCCCAGACTGATTAATAACCCACAGGAAAACTCCGGTAAGGAGTCCCTTGGGGGCTGAGGTTCACCACGGACACAAACATTTCAAGAGAGAACCAACAAGGAATTAAGTGACCAGGAGCACACAGAGTGTGGCATTCATGAGTACCAACACTTTTCAAAAAGAAGCAACTGCTTCAGTCCAGTGGTAGGAACATGGGGGCTTGAAGGATCTGTTACAGATTGCTCTCTACATCTGTTTGAGAGTTCTGGGCAAGACCACAAAGTTATTTGGTTGTTGAGGTCTCAGTTGAATCCTTGCACAAACCTCTCTACGTAGACCACCAGCCAACCCTGGCAGTTTTCCTATGGAAATGCAATCAGGTGGTTGCCAGGTGGATGAGTAAAGGAGGAGAATCAGCCTATATAGAATATTTCATCATTTGCACATGAGTGCAAGGAAGAGCTAGACTAAATTAGTTCATGATGTTAATTGGGAATAACTTTCATCCAGTTCACTGGTTAACTTTCACCCATAGCACTCAATGGAAAGTGTTATCACTGTTGCTCTTTCCTGATAAGATATTTCAGAGATAAGAATATTTCAGTGATAAGAATATTTCAGAGAGATTTGCCAGTACCTGTGCAATCAACAGAGCAAGCTGAAATAGGCAAATGTTAACAATTCAATAACAGAAGTTAAAAGGTGAACAGCAAGAATCCAAATAGTGAAAGATTGTTGATTTCTTTGGACATGGAAGAATTTTGCAAGAAATAATGAACAAAGCAGATGTTCATATGTCCCGTCTTCAAATGACTGCACAGGGACTGCAAACATCATGAGCTCCATTGCCTGCAGATGGAAACTGTGGCAGGCTTTGACTCTGTAACATCTCCAACGTGTCTTAGATTATGTAAAATTTCTGTATTTCTACTTCCACGCCACATAAATTCTGGTGACTGTGTTCTTTGTGGACAGATGTGCATCACATGTCCAGATTATTTATGAGGGTATAAAATGTTTGACCTTGCAGAGCACCCATCACCCAAGGGCTGACAGGCCTGCAGGTCACTGAGGGTGGCTTGGGTGTCCCACTGTCAGCTTTACCAGTCCTCCCATCTACAGAGGGCCCAGACAAGGGCAAGAATATCCCTGTGGATGTCACCATCTACTCAATCACCTGCAGTCCCAGCATCATGGGGAGGTCATAGTTTTTCTTACCCATTCCATGGTGTTTTTTACCCATTTCTGCAGAAAATTCTGTTTTCTATCACCTCCTCTTGTCTCTTATGTTCTGGGTTCTAACTTATTTTTCTCTCTGCCTTCAATATTTAATATGCACATACACAGTGTGTGTGTTTATATCTACATCCAAATATCTATACATCTAGCCCCAAACTTTTCTTCCTGACATCAAGTTTAGTAAACTCATATTAGGGATTCAGACGCACTACAATTACAGAAACCCTTTTGTTCTAATATTAACTGCCTTGTCCCCTCTCCCTTGTGCTCCCCTTTCCAAAATGCCTCTGACCACACTAAGGGGTGTCAGGTTAGCTCATCCCAGAGGGCTGCCTGCACTCCTGACACCCAGCACCACAGGGCTTTATCTTCAGCAGCAGCAGGCTGATGTTTAGAACAAGCTGCCAATTAGTATCCAAGACACCAGTTAACAAGACAGTTTCTTCTAATGGCTTGTATTGATGAATGAATTAATGAAATTCCACAAGTTGTTTATGTGTGGAGAGTACTGGTGTGACACCCCTGGCAGCACATAGACACTGGGAGCCGTCAGCAGCCCAGAAGGTGACACGGGTCACCAGCCTGCCCTTCACACACTGTCTAGACAGTCCTGCAGGAGCCACCTGGGCAGAGCCACAGCCCAGGGGACCTCAGGGCAGCACTGCTGGCTGCAATCACTCCGGGTATGGCCCTGTGCTGCCATTTAGGAAAGCTGGAAGAATGAAACCCTGGCAGTTTATGGGATAAACTCATCCAAAGTGCCAACGCCGAGGGGAACTCACTCTGTTTTACCTTTGAAATGACACTTTAAAGCTTCAATGGTCAACCCACATTTATGCATCCAGAAAGACACATACTGAGATGAAGATATTGAGGCAAGCTTGCTCTGCCTTTAATTAGAAGACCATTAATATCAAGTGCTCAATTTTATTTCCTATCAAGAAAGGCTTCTACTTTTTAAGGGCACTTGAACTTTTCTAAGGGCACGAGTAGCAGCATTCGATTAGAACATGAAGTAAATACTAACAGCATTAACAGCATTATTGCCTCTTAAAGGCAAATTTGATAAGCAGGAAACAGATTTGCACATCTATGCACCACTTTGCATTGGTAGCAGAAAGTACAGATATACAATTGTGTACTGTCAAGAACAAGTTACTGCAGTGCTGGAACGTCAGGATAGTCTGTCTGGTTTGCTCAAATTAATAAAACAGTAACTTTTTCCCAGTTAACTGAATGTACCATCAGAGAGCCAGAGACTCCATTCCGCTCTGGGAACTTTGCAGTGAGATCTCAAAAATGCAACTGAGATGCACCAGGGGTTTGTAGGCAGGGCCCAGGAATGAGGCACCTTACCTTGATTTTGGCCACAACAATGTGTACAAGAACACTAAGACTGAAACAAGTACGAGATGAACTATGATGCATGTTTTATTGACAGGAGATCATAAATTGTGTGTACAACCTATCCAAGCTGTGTGTCACCTCCTGTTCTTCTTCTCCCTCCAAAACAGATGCAATCATAAAACCTTATTGATTCAAGTCCTCCATTCACTATTTGGGGACAGTTCTTTGTGAACTCAACAGGCATTTGTTTGATTTATCACAAATTCATGAGGGTGTTGAACACATGACCAGTCCTGGAAATGAAGTTGACATAGCTTGTCTAACTGTGGACATAAGAGGAATGTGAGACTGTGGATAAATGGGAATCTGTGGTGGCCAAAAAGCAGCAATTATATGTGAACAGCATGGGGGAGAGAAGCAACACAGTGAGAAAACAGATATGGCTATTTTACTTGAATTTGAGTATTTGAAGCATGTTAAGGAAGAAAGTCTTCGCAATGCAGGTGGTGAGGCCCTGGAGGAGGCTGCCCAGAGAGGTGGTGGCTGCCCCATCCCTGGAAACATTCAAGGTCAGTCCGGACAGGGTTCTGACACACCTGAGCTAGTTGAAGATGTGTCTTCCCACGGCAGGGAGGTTGGACTGGATGATTTTTAAATGTCCTTCCCAACCCAAACCACTGCATGTTCTATGATTTTATTACTGCCTTCCTTAACCGGAAACCAACACATGCTTGAGGACATAATACTGTGCAATCAGCCCTTCACAGAGAGATGGAGGACAGATTTGTATTCAACTAACTGATCAAATGTTAAGAATGTCTTAATTGCCTTAATAGTTTAATTTTATTTGTCTCTAATCTAATTAGTAAAGAGAAGTGTGCATGTTGGGGGGTGCTGATTGAAGGGGAGGGGAATGCCTTCATGTCTGCAATGTAGAAACCTTCCACTCCCTCCACAGCCCCAGTGCAGGCAGTGCAGGTGTCAACAGATCCCTGTTTCCTCCTCATTATCCCACTGCCTTGCAGGACTGTCTGTTCTTGGGAACTTCCTTTGAAGGCTTTAATAGCTGCATTCATTTCTGCAGCAGATAAGGTGAATCTAGCTTTTTATGCACAGTAATTTAATAGGAACTCAGGTCTAATTTAATAGATCCTGTATGTCTCTGTCAAAGGCTGTTACCATTGATTGGTGCAATGGCTCACACAAGTCTGTAAATACATTAATCTCTTGAGAGCCTGCAACAACAATGCCATTCACAGCATGAGCAATACAGATGGACAAACCCTTACTGCACAAATGAAGGACTGAATGAAAACTTCCACTGAATGAAGACTGAAAACCTCAGAAAATCAGGGTATTCCCTGGATCAGTGAATGCTACTAAATCTGGATCAGGCCTACTGAAGCTCCAGAAGTGCCAGGCTGACTCAGTTCACGTGTGCCAACCCATTTTGTTTGAGTTTAATTTACAAGCTCTCTCTCTTTCAGGAGCCCAACCTGCAAAGGAATGACCAAGTGACAGACAAAGTGGAAGAGACCCAGCCTAGTGAGAAAGCTGGCCAAGATATCCAGGGACAGAACCTCTCCACGCTGCTCACACAGAGGACATACTGATGTACTCGGTATTTATTCACTCTTTTTTTTTCCCGTTTACAACACTTCACAGTATGGGAAACACTGCATGGGACTGACTTCCTGCCAGATGCTGAACATCCACAGCTCCAGCTGCTCCCAGAGGCCACCAAAGTGCCCAACTCCTCAGCTGAGGGCTCTGCAACATTCAGCATGGACTTTTTTTCTTTCTGAACAACTGACCATCACTGGTAAATGCACATTAATACAAGGAAGCAGATTCATTAATGACTGATCCAAAGGCATTCTGTGCAGCACAGCATCATGTCCTTTTCATTACAAAGCCAGCCTGTAGGAGAGCCGGGTTAGGAGGCAGAAAAAAAACATCATGGCAGGAATATTGGTGTATTTTGGATGCAAAGCAGAAGCTTATCTGTTTTACTACTGCAGCACCAGAGAAAATCAATTTTGACACAGAACTGCCACTTTACAAGAAAATAACTATACTTTCCAATAACCTAATCTGTGCAAAGCCTACTGAAAATTCCCTAAAGAACCAGTAGTTAAAACCTCCATTAAATCAAAGGGTTTAATATGGGAAGGGGAGAGAGGATGCAGTTTGACTTGGGAATGTAATGGACTCAGTGGGGAAATAAATATGTTGTTTTATGTGTACAGTTACAGAATTTGAGAACACAGCATTCATTTCAAAGGGAATTCTCTTGCTGTGCAACTTATTCCTAAACAGATGTGATTTTTGCTTATTCAAAAACATTTAGGTAACAATTACAGCATAATAAATTATAATTGCCATCATCTTCCAGCTATGCTATGACTTCTATGCAAACACAAAGAAAATGCAATTATATAGAACTGTAAATCCTATTTTCAGGTAGCTTAGAGCACTGACAGAACATTTGTTTGTTTTCCTTAGAATGAGCAATACTTTAAAATATCTGTCCAAAGGAAAAAGCCATATCTATTAGGAGGCCTGGCTGCCTGATAAGGTCTGTCTTACACAGCTCCTGCTCAGAGAGGGGCCCAACTCTAAGGAATTTCATTATCTTTTGGAAGGTGATATTTTACTCTTAGGTTTTACATTAGAAGTCTGCTCAAATTAGTTTCTAAGCTGACATATTAACTAAGCAAGGCAGGGCTGCTGTTTGAACACTGAAGGAAGAGAAAGTAACCAGAAACTGAGTGAAAAGCAGGATTTTCATGATTGAATAGTGCAGGAGATCACACAAGAACTGAACAGTTCATATAAACATAAATCATTCTACAGCATTTCAGACAGCTGCAGCTTAGGGGTGGAATTCTACAAAATAACTCAAAAATAATCCCCTTGCAGTCTGCAATTCTTCATTAATTAACCTTCACACCTTTGCTAGATATCACTGAAGTGTTACAGCAGTTGTGCTAGAAATCAATTATAAAACATAACTTCAGCTATAAATAACCAAACATTTATAACTGATACCTGTTTGAAGCCTGAGTCTGAAAAAGAAATAACACACATTCCTTATTTATTTAAGGAAGGAGACTTTTCATGAACAGAATGAATCCTTTAGTCAGTCACAACACACATCTACATCAGGTGAGATGAAATCCTGCAGTGTGACATGGAGAAACATCACAACTTGGGAAATCTTTGCTAGAAAAACATAGAAACAATTCCAAGCTCTAGGGAGGGTCCCCCCATTGGGCTCTGCTTCTCCACAAGCCAGTGAGAATTCTCCTGAGGAAGACAGCCTCAGACTTGCACCCCAAGGTTTCTAAAGCAGTATTTCAGACCAACCTGAATCTCAGGAAGGTATTTTAAGGCTGTGAAAGGGATGCTGTCAAGTTAAGAGCTATTTTATCAGCATCACTTTTAGATAAAAATGTTGCTTTTCTCCAAGAAAGAGCAGCAGGCCAAGGAGGAAGGAACTACCACCACTGACAAAATCCAGCTGTTCCCCATCAGCAGTAAGGTTTCCCTTTCTTCCTCATCTTTCATCACTTCTTTTGTTTCCTTTAGAAAAATATTTATCCTTAACAAGACGCCTGGGTTGCATTTAACTTTCTACTGAGTAAAATGAAAATCAAGTTCACAGTCCACTTTCAAGAAGAGAGGGATGATGGTGAAATCAAATAAAAAAAAGTCTTTTAAAGACACTTTTTTTTTTTTTTTTTTTTTTTCCCAAGGCCTTGGGAAAGAGTGGTAATTACAGGAGTCAGAGAAAACCAAAACATTTTATATGCTGGCCCATGTGGCACTACATCTAATGCTTTCAAAAACCCATAGGGCAGAATGACAATCAGAAATTAATTTAAACAGTTGGTTAATTGTGATCCTTCACAATCATTAGTAACCACTGCATTTAAAAGGCACAGGATTTAACGGGCCTGTTCCATTTCCCAACTAGAGCAGAGGAATCCATTCTCAGGGCTGGAGTAGAGTTGCAGAGTCTCAAACACACATTAACTGATCTGAACACTAAATACATCCTGGAGAACTGGGGTTGCTTTGGAACTCCTGGAATTTCATCAACACCCAGGAGCAGCAGGCACAGCTGTAATATCAGTGAGAGATAACAGCATATCCCAAA
Organism: Certhia americana; assembly: GCA_018697195.1. Taxonomy (NCBI): domain Eukaryota; kingdom Metazoa; phylum Chordata; class Aves; order Passeriformes; family Certhiidae; genus Certhia; species Certhia americana. The sequence continues at coordinate 1,782,801 of JAGMWU010000021.1, read as the reverse complement.
TGTGTCCTGTCATTGGTGCACACATGGGTACAGGTTCCCAAAAGTGCACAGAATGGGACACAGAAAGGGCAGAGCCAGGTGCTGTCATTCCCTGGTCAGGTGACTGCTCCAGACTCCTTCAGAATTCCCTCTTCAGTCACATTCATAGTTTAGTGATGGCAGCTGGCAGAAATGCTTGTACCGGCAACTATAGGAAACAGTTTTTTTGCAAAATTACACATTTGAAGAATTGCAGAATGCATTTTTGATTTGTTCTTCTGATAAAAGATAGCAATCCCATCAGGAATGGAAGCAATACCAGGAGACCTTATCTAAACCCACAGTAATATTGTCTGGCTTGGAAGCACCAGGAGGTTTTTCCTTTAGCCTAAGACGTGGCTCTGGTGTTGAGGAGTTTAATGCTGCTCTTGGTTTGGACTTTGTCTCACAACCTCCTCCCTTTTAATGTTCCTCATTTTGTTCATCTGCTCCATTTTCGAAGTGTCAGCATCCAGCCTCAGATCTGCAGGAGATTGAAAGGTGTGCCCTGTGGGTTACACTCTCCCTAAATCATCCATGATCTATTCCACTTGGCTTAAACGACTCAGTTTCATTTGCACAATTGCCCTATTAATTTACTCACCATTGATTTACATGACTTTTGCTGGAAATCCTCCACCAGACCTCTATTTTACATGCTCTCTCAAAAGCTCCCTTCCAGCTTTTTTCTCTCCCATCATGTTCCTTGTCTCATTTCTCTTCCATTTGCCGTCATTCATCTGTCTTTATCTTCTTCCTCCCTCTCCCTCCCACTGTTCTGTCTTCCTTCTGTTTCTTCTCTGTTCTCCTCCATTGCCCCCCTCCTTGCAAGTCTCCCTCCTTGCTCTACAGCAGCTAATAAATCTACCAGGAAAGCCCAGAAGCCCCAGAAGATACAGGTGTAAAGGCAAAGGAGTATAAATAAATCAAGATTCCTTGTGAAGAAGAGCAACAGCTGTGACTTCCTTTTGGCGAGTACAAAGACTGATGGGTGACCATCATTATCCATCTTGCAGCACTTTACCTCGTCCTTGTATCTTTTTGTCTTCCTGAGAGGAGCTCAGTCTCTCAGTTCAGATTTTATGGCTACTTTCACCCTCTCAGTAGATCACATGCCCCTGGACTGGAGCCCTGATTACCTGTTTGACTATGAAAACCAAACCTTTCCATCTGAACTGACAACAAACTGCTGGGCTTTGATAACAGGCGTATAAAAGTGCACGTGTACATTATAAAACACAGACAAATGTAACCATAGAAGAGAGGCATTTTCCAACACTCATGACTATATGCTCTGTGTGAAAACCAGTAAGTAAATGCAGTTGTTTCTAAGCTGAAAGTCTCATTCAGTATATTCCATTTAAATTTTCAAAAGAAAAAGACAGAAGTGCAGATTAGCCTAAGAGGACTACTAAGGTTTACATATTCATAGTGAGTAAATAAATTACCTAACCTTAATGCCACACTCTGCAGGGCAAAGACAATGAGGAGAGAGAAAAGTGTAGGAAGGAGAGTTTCAAATAGCAGCAGACCCCAAAGAGCAGTTGGTGTACAGGGCATAAATGAACTGCTCAGCCTGGAAGTCAGGGACAGTTGAACCAAGTCTCAAAATGTCCTTAAAACATCTGGTTGTGCCCTTCCAGCAAAGCTGGAGCACACCTGTGCAGTCAGAGGGCCTCACTGGTGTTACTGAAGTAACACCTGATATGGACCTGAGGGAGCCCTGTATGTGAGCATGATGCCTGGTTTTACTCGTGGCAGAGACACAACCCTGCCTTTACGTGCATTGTGTATACCTGGAATAAATGCAGACCAGCCACCATTACCAGGCAATAACATTGCTTGCTTGAATGAAAAAAATCCTCCTTATGCAAAACAGACTTAAAGACTGAGTTGAGAACATTCTCCAGCTCCTAAACCCAAATTAACAGCTGGGCTGTGCAGCTCTGAGCTGGACAAGGCCACAGACTCTCAGCACTTGGTTATTATCTGAAAAATAGTACGGAACTCCAATGTAATGACAGACTTCTGGAGATAATACACTGCAATAATACAGTATGTGAATTTTCCCATTTTATTCTCAACCTAATTTCTATGTAGTTTGCAATTTTCAGATTTAATAATGTAGTTGAAAAAATACAAATTGCTTGTATTACCCACATATTTACACTGTACTGTACATAGCATGTAATTACAGTCAATAGTTACTATGGAATTACTGAGTTTCTGCACAGTTCTGTGTGTCCTCCTCAGGAAAGTGCCAAAAGAATCTTTCAGTGTGCTGAAGCACGGTCCACAGTGATGTGAAAAAAAAAAAAAAAAAAGAGGGTCCTCCCTTCTGATCCTATCTGCACATCATGAGGAAAGCATAAGGAAAACTCTCCATGCAGAAGCATCGTCAGCTTTCCTTGGTCCCCAAAGTCCTACAAAAGAGCACTCTGCAATTCCTGATTAATGTTCCAGACCTCCACTGAAACGGATTTTCTACTGCTGTACCTGAGCTCTTGTCCAAGAAAAGTGATTTTGATTGACTTGTCCTGACCTGAGCTATTCTGAAGAAATTAAGGTGGCAGCTTGCCAGTTCTCTTGGAAGGACAGTGCTTGTTTTTTGTTTCCTTTACCACTTTTAAAAACACACAGACAAGACTTACATATGGTTGGCTCATCTCTGATGTCTGAAGGTCTGAAGTTTGAAGGTTAGAGCTAATCTTAGCTATGGCATTTTGTGCTGAAGTCAGAACACAAGTAGTTTACAAGAAAATCAGCTTTAACAAGTGATCATAGAAACAGAACAGGAAGAAAAGTATTATTGGTATAAAAGAAATGGAATGATGATCACTAAGAACTGTAAAATCCAATGAGAGTATGCTGAATAGAGACAGAACTGCCAAAGCAGTGATGACTGGAGAGGTCTAGAAGACAAGAAACCAAGTGATTATTTCTGATTTTACTTCAATTGTCAATATGACCTTGGGTTAATTTGTAGCTTACTGGTGTTAGAGGTTTGAAGGAGTAGCTTGGGTTGGTCTGGGCTGTGGTGTGCCAAGGAACCTCAGGGTAATGTCAGCTGCTAGAAAAGGTTTCTTCCACACTAACCTCCAATATTATGAAATTTCACCAATTCATTTGGCTGCCCAAATAAACAGGTTTGCAGTCTCCTTCCTGGGTCCTGAGCTTATAGCGGGATGATGAGAACTATCAGAATTGCTGGGGATCCTGGATTTCCACTTGTCCAGGAATGGAATGTTGTGGGTGCTGGTCATCCTGAAATCCCCCTCAACAACCAAGGTTCAGGTAACAAAGGATGAACTCCATCACTGCAGCTCAGCTACTGGCACAGCCCTGGAGCTGAGGGAGGGACACAGGGAAGCACATTTCCATCTGGCTGCAGTCTGAAACCTTGGTCAGAGTCAGCCCCTCCTTGCCAAACTTCTAGTTCCTCACTCAACTGGAAGAGCAGCACCTGCACTGATGTGATAAATAGAACGTGCACTGGGTACAAGGTGGAGCCTCTTCCTGCACAAACTCCAAACAGATCCTGGAGAACACTGTGCCAGCATTCCAGTCAATTATAAACCAACCATTAGTGTTGAGAAATAAGCATCTCTTCTACTTTTTAAGGGCAAGGACCACCCACCTGTGCTACCAGTTCCATATATTGGAACATATGTTATATGAACTATAAGTGTCATGTGTCGTTCATCTGCAAGACACAATTTACCAGCAACTATGAGGTGGAAAGAGAGGTGGAGTTGAAAAAAACCTCTGCTGAGGCTGAAAAGAGCAGGAAAATGAATTTAAGTTTCTTCTTTTAATATTCAGCTTACTTGAGTGACTTGGTTGTCACCTGCAGAGATTATTTTTCATCTTTGAGGTTTTTCTATTTATATTGTTTTTATACTTAAAGATATATAACATCTAAATCAGTAGGATTCCCATTTCAGTTTCATCTTTTTTGACACTATATGTCCAAACAATGGATGATTTTTGTTAAAAAGATCCTTGTTGTGTAAAGCAATTTGAGGTGCACACAGCCCTCCTGGGTCTTCCATACGGATGGATTTTACCTGCACAATTTTAAGTTAAACAAATTTTGAATGCAGCAAAATAGATGGAAATTAACACAAACTGCAGCCTTTTGTTAAAGTTGCTACACACTTCTTACACCTCTTCTTCAATTGATTATAGTTTGCCCAACTTCAAACCATTTGGGCTGTAATTTTCTGTGCCAGGTGTCTGCCTCAGGCAGAGGAGAATGTGATCATGTAATTAAAGGCTGCTTCATAGTGCGTACACAGAAGGGGGCAAATTAAGGTTGAAGAGCCAACCTTAATTCTCAATTTCTTAACTTTCACAGGCTTGACTTTGCAACCCCAATAATGTTCTTTTAATGTAGCTTTTCGTCTGCAATATTAACCCAGTGCTACATTAATTTAGAGACACATCCCACCCAGGACGGATGTTTGAGTGGACTGGAATAGGATACAACCCTTGCACCTCCAAGTCATGGGTTTAAATACAGCCAGGGGCTAAAGGGCTGGGGAGTTGTTACCCCCGGACAGCTGTTTGGGGGTTAAATGATGTGAACTGGTGATGTGAGACCTTGCACTGGGACCGTGACTCCAGCACAGGAGCCAATTGCCCAGCCTGCACTGCCTCGCACTCGTGGGGGTGAAGCCACAGTTCTACAAAATGTGGTTCCAGGAGGCTCCTCTGTCAATTAGGGAATGTTCCCTCACTCCAGGAAGACCCTGGCTGGATGGCTGACACCTGCACTCCATGACTATATGAGGAATGGTGCTGATTTGGTGGGGCTGTTCACACAACACCAGAGCCTTAACTGCAATCTTCAGTGAGGATGGGAAAAACCAGCAGTGCCACAATCTGAGCAATGGCTGCACTTCCATTAAAAGAAGAACATCCTGGAAATTTGCTCGGTGACACTTTTAGGAAAAATGAGTATGGACAACATATGAAAATTTAATTTAGCCCGTCTGGTGCTAAGAAACATGAAGCACTTGTATAACTACCAAGTGGGATTCTTTAAAAACAAGGACAGTTGTGCCTGAAGGAGGAAAGCTGAAGTGCTTCCTCTACCTCCAGAGGCTTTGCTGGAGGGCAGAGCTTTAGAGCAGAGACCTTGGAGGAGAGATTCACTGAAGGAGCTACTGTGGAGCTTCCCCAAAAGCAAGCCTCACTAACTACAAAGCCCCCTCTGCCCTCCAGTAAAGGAAATTTTGACACTTAAGCAACTAAATCAAAGAATCACAGAATAATTTAGGTTGGATAAGAGCTTTAAGATGATCATAGACCCAATACTGCCAAGTCCCACCAAACCATCTCCCTAAATTACAGGAACCAGTGTCTGACACCCTGGTGCTGTATCAGAAGCTCTCTTTGGGAGCAGAGAGAAATTCCCCAGCTGTTCTTAGAGGGGGAGCAGGTTACAGAGAAACCATCAGAGACAACAGAGAAAACAGATAAAACACAAAGGGATCAGGAAGAGGGTAAAAGTCCCTTCTGCAGAGCAGGAGACAATCTCAGCTTTAGTTCTGCCTCCTCAGGCCCAGTAATTCAAGGTAAGAAAACAGAGAGAAGCAGTGTTCTTCAAAACTCCTTTTGCAGCCATCCCTTTATGACATCCCAGCCTCCCCAGTCCCAAACCCTCCAAGCCCTCAAGCTTCAACCTACTGGCTGCCAACCCTCAAGATCTGACAACATCACTATCTCCCTCAGTGCTGACACTGGTACCCAAACCAGATAACCCAGGCAGCACAGCCAAAAAGCTTCTTTTCCTCCCAACATGAGTTTTTAAAATATTATAAATCACTTAGCTTTATTTTGCTTGCTATTTACTGCATTCACGTTCCTTTTGAGAGGCCACATTAATAAAGAGTGTGCCCTGAAAGCGACATGGCTTCAATCCCATCATTTTCTGTATTCAGCACTCATATGCCTCCCTTACTACAGTACATAAATGATATAAACTTCTCATCAATAACATAAAAAATTCATACTCTGTCTACAATGCAGCTGCTATCACAGGTTTATGTCAACAATCGTCCTGATTTTTAATAGCATAAATGTTTAAAGAGGCAGCAATTCCTGTAAAGTATCTGCAGGGATATTTAGAGCCGACATATGCCAAAACAATCCTGTTCTCATACAGGAGACATTGTTGCTCAGCAGGAAGACAATGTTTATCCTCACAAATGTTTACCCTGTTTCAGTCATTAAAATGCTCCAAATGGCTGGCAGGGACATCCCAAACCTCCTGGTCACCCCTCTGAGCAGGGAGCAGCAGCTCCTGCCTGTGACAGCTGAGCCCCTGCACTGCACACCTCTTGCCTGCCTCCAAAATCATCTCTTTGCAAGGCCTGGATTTGATTTTTGCTATAAACATCTAGACAGGATGATTTCCAAATGCTTTTATGCTTCAAAATTTTAATGTACAGCCTGTCCTTTAATTTTCTTTTTATCATTAGCCCCCCGCCCCCCAACTTAGCTTTCTGAAGGCTTCCTACCTCAATAAAACAATGCAAACCCTTTCTTTTAATTTCTTCTACTTGCTGCCAATTGTATAGGGCTTTAAGCTATTAAAAATAATAAAAAAAAAGCTTGCATACATGCAGCATAAAATATTTATTTTTAATCTAAGCAGGATTTCTTTACCTGCTGTGCACCCACAGCTTCTGTTTAAGGCTTACTTTATCATCTGTGTATCAAGCTGAAAGCATTTCTCTCCTGATCCTTCATTCCAGCTGTAAAGAGCCTCCTACCAGAGCCCAGCTGACACTTGACTTCCAACTCCTGCTTCCAATTTTCCTTTTGCCTTTTCCCCTCTCACCCCAAAACCTACAACCTGGAAGTTCTTCACTTGAACAGATGGTTTAGAGAAATCTGGGACATGCTCGTGTGATTGAAAATAGGACTCCTTTAAGCAACATCTCATGTTGCAATTACGTGAACAGTTGGTCTGAGCGGTGACCCAGAAACTGCCCCAGCTCTGCTCTCCTGAGCCCCAGGAGAGCATTCCCAGTCCTTTCTGAGTGCCTGACCTTGGGCAGCCACAGCTCCTTCTGGGACAGCACATTGCCACTGCTTTCTGCAAAAAGCCACTCTTGCAGCAGGCCAATGCACCACCGTGAAAGTGCATTTTTAAGGTTAAAATTTAAAGTATTAATGATAAAACCCAACCCTGTGCTTCCTATTTGTTTACTACATGAACAACACCAAATTCTCCCAGCCTTTTTCACAACCGAAGTACTGCATCTCAGAAGGAACAAAATCACAGTCACACCTGCCCATGTCAAAACTGGACCCAGACCCTGCTGCCGTTGTTCAGAGGAGGGGAAGCAGCAATCAGACAAGGGCTGAATATTCCCAGCTCCATCCAAAGACAACAAAGCACAATCCCATGGTCAATAAAAAAACAACTTCCAAGTCAGGCTTTAATTGGTATGTAGGAAGTAATTTGGTTGGGGTTAGAATTCATAAATTTCCTGTCCCAAAGCAGAAGCAAAGTCAGAAAAGAGGATTATGGAAGATGTGCCAGCAGAGTGCACTGCTCCTGAACTGTGTTTTGGAAGGGTATCCCATGTTGGTACACATGGACACAGCAGGAGGAAGGTGTCTGATGAGCAGGACACAGGAACCAGGCTGGGTGAGCTTGGTGCTGACTCACAGGGGTCATGTGGGGGACCTACAGGAAGGTGAGATGACTCTGGTGAAGAAAGTTCCAGAAGGGGAGAGTTGTGTGTCCATAAGAACAGGAATTACAGGACTGGACAGCTCTGAAGATGTGGGCATGGCTGGATGTAGATGGGGAAAGTGGACTTGACAAGCTTAAGGCTTCCTCAGGAGCTAGGAAGGAGTTTGGAAGAACCTTGGTGGAGGCAGTGGATGGCTGAGACTGTGATCAGCAGCACAAAAATGTCCTGTATGAGAGTCCCTGGGGACAGTCTCCACCAACTGCAGCACACGGGGGCTGGTTCATGGGGGGCTTCTTCAGGTGCAGGGCCAGGGGACCAGTAACCCAAATTTTCTGCTCCCCAGAGCAGATTTCAAGATTGTACCAAAAACCACTGAGAGAACCCTGAAGTTTTCATTCCTTTCCTTTGAACAGGTGCAATGAGATGGTCTTTGTTTAGTACTAAAACTGCAGATCCATTTCAGCAAAGGTAAATATCAAATAGAGAGTCAACATTTCAATTAACAAAACCCAAGCTGCCTCAGTAGCCACCAAACACCGACATCTCACAGCTATTTTAAAACACTTCAAGACCTTAAAAACCAGGGACATAGAGAAAACACAGAACTGTTGTAACAAGCTAAATTTCCTGTCACACAGAGCTTGATTCCTGTCAGTGCAACAGTCATTTTAGTCTGATTAAGTTGCTGTGATGAACTTCAGAGTTTAGACTGCCCTTGAGCCTCACATCTATCTGATCTTTAATTCTACTACCCGCTCATTTCTTGCTAAGCACACAATTCTGAGTCCCAATGGAACAGCCTCGTTCAGGCTCTGCCTCAATATGTTCAGTGCTGAATTCATTTCTGCAGGGAGCCCAGTAAATCTGAACTTTCCAAAATCATTTGGCCCCCATTACTAGTAAGCACTGCTCTTAAATAGGTTGTAACTCCAGCTAATAGGCTCCATAATCATAGCAGAATTGAACAAAAGGGTCCAGTATGGGCTGTCATCAGTCATTTTTATTCCCAATCAAATGCATTGCATAGAAGGGAACTTTTTTATACTTCTGGATGCTGAAACTAAGAAACTCATTTCACCTGAATGGAGAGTTTTTTCCGTAATAAAAAAATAAGATGAAAGCTTCCAAGGGTATCCAGAAGTCCAGCACAGCACTGATGCAAGACCTGGAACTGGTAACCTTTTCACCTTGCAAAATGGCATCTATCCAGAATATAAGGAGACAGGAAAAACATTAAGATGCAAAGCCTACATAATGAAAAATTCCAGTGCTGAGAGATACATCTTCTGCTATTCAAAGAAGCAACTGAGTGTAACTAAACCTAAGGTAAAGGAGTTAGCAGTAGCAGTGCTTACATCTTGATCACATTTCCATGAAGACAAGCTTTGTGATATTGTTTCATCTAGCGCAAAAAAAAAAAAAAATAGAAGCCACCTTCTAAATCTTATCACTGAAATTGATAGTGTTTACTTAAAGCTTATTCCAGCTTTGCTGACTTCAACAGATATTGAAGTCGCCAATAAATCTATTTCAACATTTTTTACAACTCTCTTCTTTCTCAACATACACTCTGGCCTTCCTGATCTATATCAGTGGACAGAAGACCAGATTTTTTTGTTTATGAATATCTAGAAGTTTCATTTCTGTCTGCTGCAAAGCCTGGAATAAAAATGAATAGCAAGTAAATACAGCAGAAAAGGAACTTGATTTATCCTTCTCTCTCCTGCGAGACAGCAGACCCAGTCCTTGCTGGCACCGTATTTTTTACACACAGAGCAACCTGCTACAAAGGCAATGCAGGAGAGCTCCTGCAGGGCACAGGCAGCTGGTCCTGCAGAGGTGGGCACTGCTGGCACTGCAGCTTCTCCCACTGTGTCTTGGACACCCTGCATAATTCCCTTGGGGCCAAACACCACGGAATGATCCCAGCTGCTGGCAGCCACAGCCACATTTTGTACTCCCAGCAGCTCCCCTCAGCACCTTGGAGAGTGTGGGTACATAAACAGCACACATCTAGGCTACTTGAGCATACCCTGCTCTGCCCCAGGACTGTATCTGAGTGGGCAGTTGGCAGAGAAAGAGGAAATGGGGCACCTGTGGATGTGGGAACTGGTGAATCACAGCTTGGAGCACTGGGCTTCCAAGAGAACAAACAGGACTGATAAGTGAGGGTGTGCATGCAAATAATTCATTCCAAAAATAAAAGAGCAATTAAAAAAGAAGAGTTGACCAATTTGAAGGCTTTAATCAGGTGAGATAGTACAGAGGAACCAGGCCATATCCTTACAACTGATTTTAAATAAGCAAGGAAAAATCTAAAATGTCAAAATCGGTAGTTCTACTAAATGACTAAAACAGTGATGAGCTTCTCAGCAACAAAACCCCCACAAACATCGAAGTTCCTGATACTGATTACATGTTCGCTGGTTTAACCAGAATTATAACTCCACAGAAATCAGAATAGCTGCAAATGATACAAAGGATAAAAGACATGAATGAACCTGGGTGAGGTCTGCTCAGCAATGGAAAACTGCCCCAGGTGGAATACATGGAAGACTGAAAAAGATTTGAAATCAAAGCAGCAGAATGGAAAGAAATCATTGATTCTCTTCAGCTGCCCAGATGGGCCCAAACTTCCTTCCCCCCATACATACACATGAAAATAAGAGGAAGATTTGGAAAGCTGGGCATTCTGCCATCCCTCTTCCTCCCCACCACGTTCCCCAGAACAAAGCCTGTCTTCTCCATTTGACAGCAGCTTGTGGAAAGACCTTTCTCCTTTCTCTCCTAAGACATTCCTCTAGATTGAAAAATGCCATGTTTCTATTCTTGCTTTCCAGGAGCTGCCAACAGCTGCTGTCCACTGTGCAGAGCCCATGTGAGAGGTGGAGCAGAGGGGGTGACCCTCTGGGCACGTGGCTCTGGAAGCAGGAATTGCCCAGGGCAGGAGGCCAGGCCATCCCCATCCTCACCTGGGACTCAGCCATGGCCAGGACACTTCCAGTGTGGCTGGAGCAGCAGCTCCCTGCAGGAGGTTCCAGGGACAGGGACACTGGGAGGCAGCAAGGGTGACACTGAGCACAGCACACAGCAGCACAGGCCCTTGTGCAGATCCCACTGATGCTCTTAGTCTCCTGCACTGATAAATACTAAAATATAAGCAAAATTACTGCTTCTTTAAAGCTTCAATAAGGGACAGACAGAAAGGTACATGGATACAATTCAAGTCAATTATTTTTAAACAATATGTGATGGATTTGCAGTATGCCAAAGCAAAAAAGACAGGCTCATTTTCTGCAAATGCCCACAAAGAGAAATGAGAGAGCTCAGCACTATAGCATGGCATATTCCATTAGGAATTAAATCTCTTCTCTCTGATGGTCCCATCCACATGTTCATTGGACAGTCTCCTGCTTTCATCTACATTATTGTTATTAATTTATGAATGAGACTGGAATTACAGAAGATGAGTCTAAGGTGAGGTTGCATTATAATAATAAATGAATGACTCCTGTTTACTTTCAAAATATTTCATAGCTAAAATGCTTACTGCATTTTTAACTGTGACATACTTCCTTTAGCTGGTTTCGGTTTTGAAGTAATGATATAAAATTCATTTCATCTCTTTTTCAAGCCTGAGTCTTTCATACATAACATCAGGCATGTCATATCTGAGGAATTATTAAAATAAGACGGAGCCTGCTGTATCTGAGCAGAAAAGCTTCTTTGAGCTGGCGTCCTCAGGAGAGAAGCAAGCTCAATCTCATTAGTTGGTGCTGAGAAGGCGTCCTAGTCACTAGGTTCAAGGTGATGAAAGATTAGGGCGTTTGGCCTCGGCTCATTCTGTATGCAGCTCACATCACTCCCTGCCCGTGAACACGAAATTACATTGAACCTGGGGAGTCTAACTCCATTAATTTTAAATGGAAGATTAATTTAACAATATGCGGCAGATATTTGTTACAAACCTATCATGTAAAAGTGACGGTTAGCAATAAATTGTGGTGACTCACACTGGCCGGTGGCCCTGGCTCAAATAAATCAGAAGGCATTTACACATAATTGCTGTTTTTAAAGACAGGGATATGGGAGATATGTTTCTTTGATGAAAGATTGGGTAACTCCATTCAAGGAAACAGCAGCCCATGTTAAAGCGACAGAGTCTCTTTTGTGGGAGATGTTTCCAGGGCCTGCAGGACTGGGATGCAGTTATTATCTGTCTTGGCCTTAACCTGGGCCTGGTTTTTTTCCTTAGACAAATCATTTTCATTGATTTTCATGAAACGTCTGAAAAAAACAATACAGTAGTATTTCACATGAGCTGAGGATAAGAGGTATGGTTTGGGAACACGCAGCACATGCTGACTGTCACCTGGGACTGTGCAGAAAATGCTTAAACAAAGGTTAACTCTGATTCAATTTTTTTTTTGCCAACTTTCTGACTCCTGCACAACATACAGAATTAACAGGTGGCCTATGTCCTGTCACTGGTCCTTTTCTTCTTTCATTGACTGTCCAAATGTATGGTTGGGTATGAAACATCATCATTGAAAATATCATTTCCAGAGCAGGAGACTCATCACCTCCATCTGAGAACAAGCAACACAGGGGAGAAAACTGGAAAGGCACAAATTTTATTTCTTAGTCAAGTGTAGATAATGACTGTGCTTCTTGGATACTCTGATGATATCCATTGCTAGAACAGGGACTGTCCACAAGGGAAACAAAAATACCTTGAAAGCTAATGCAAGAGAGCAGGATTGGCTCCCTTGGGAAGCAGAATTACCCCAGACCTCTTTCCTTCCAGTCCAAGAAAAAGAAGAAAACCAATCCTAATTTCCATCCCTAACTATTTGTGATCTGTGATTCTTACATTATTCTGTAAATTCCGCAGCAACAAACACTTGGTAGGACTGCATGTGGGCATGCCTATTTATTTAAAACAGAAAGTAGAGTGCCCTTACTTTTCTTCCTGAACTGCAGAGAACACACCAGACCTGATACCCAGGGATGGCAGTGGCTGTGTTTCACACAGCAGGGAGCGGCTGGAACACTGCAGGGAAGGGCATCACCTGCACGTGGGACAATCATGACATTGATGAGCAGCTTCTGCAGCAGTCAGAGATTCAGCAACCTGGCTGAACAGAGCAGGAGCCCCTGCAGAACCTGCCCAGGGATGGAAATGCTGGGATGGCTCAGACAGGATGTGCTCAGAGATTGGGACAGGTCAGCAGTCAGCACTCCTCCAGGCCAGGTACAAATGATGGAAAGGGTGAAAGGGTGGCAAGGATTGTGTTCACTATGCCAAATACCTCACTGTGATCCACAAGTTTATAAAGCAGTCATAGCTAAACAGAGGAGAGGCAGTGGAACTGAGAATTCTCAGCCTAGTTGTCTGAGCAGGCAAAGGGAATCCATCCATTCACCCTGTTCTCAGCCTTGAGTGTTTAACAAATGCCCTGTCCTCCAAAAGCATCCTAAGCAATCCACTGAACTGTCCATTGGGAAGGGAGACAAAGAGGAGCAGCCTGCAGTGCAGCTAAGTGAGGCCAATACAGACCCATGTCTTGATCTGTGGGAAGCACAGGGTGAGGTTTCCATCCCTGGCTCACAGCTTGCCTAACCAGACAGAAACCCAACTCCACGTTGGGTTTGTGACCCTTTGTGGTTTGCAATTTGAAGTTGCTAGATGTCTTTGGAGCCATTTATTCTAAAGTACATAAAATATTCAAATTTTCAGCAGTATGGTCTCCAAAGTGTTCAGATACCCTCCCCATGCAACATCACACACTGCCCTGCCAGACACTATCCCCACCAAGCTTTACAAACTCACAGAAAATGGAGATTATCTTCATACACAATAATCTGTGGGTTTATGCTGTGTGATTTAAAGAGAAGGAAAACATGAGATAAAATACTGTGCACTTGCTTTTGTATACAGCCATACCAAAACACTTGCACAAAACAGACAACATTAGAATAAGGTTTCTCAGACCCTCTTTTCCTCCCAGCAAGACACGAGACTGTCTGTTCTAAATTGGCCACCAATAATCCTTTCCATATGGTGGAAAAGAGAAATGCAACCTCCAACAGACCCTCGTGGGAGGCAGCAGCATTACAAATCTGGGAAGGTGACTGAACTGCGGGGATCGTGCTTTGTTTCCAGCTCTTCTGGGAGGTAGGACTGTGGGCAAGGCACTTCAGTACTTATAAATTGCTGCAAAATCTTCAGATTGAAAGGACCACTGAAAATATGAATGTGGACTGACATTTTTACTGCCCAGCCTTACCTGTCAGTGAAGAGAGTTCACTCTGCATCAGCTGGTCTGTAGTTCACTGGTGTCTACACCAACTGTGTGCCACAGAACAGAGCTCCAGAGGGAAAAAAAATGCTCAGGTAATAAATAAACAGCTCTTCACATGGGCCAAAATGAATGAATTGAAAAAAATTCTTGTTGATATTTGAATGAATAAGACTGATGCAGAATAACTACACAGAAAAAAGAGCACTGTTGCTTTAAATTCAGTGCCAACATCCAGGTTGCCAGCAATTGATGCCACTAACTCATTTTTGCACTTTAATGTTAAATTTCTTATGGGACCACATCACCTAATTAGAGGAATTGATAACTGCACTGTTCCATAATGAGGCCAATACATTTCAAAGTCATTAAAGATAACCAAGGCAATAAGTCTGTGTTTAAGCGGCACTTCCTTAGATTTCACAGCCTACATGTCGCTAGCATAGGAAAAAGCAATCCCTGCCTAGTCAACTGTAAATGCTGGGTTATTGGAATCTTTAAAACAGGCAGCAAGGAGAAAATTACATGGCCAAATCTCCTTTTTCCAGTTAATGAAGAATTAAGACTCCCATTTACCATATTAGAAGGTTCATCAGAGGTCTCTCCTCTCCATAGCTTGTGTTTGACAGCAGTGTCAATTTATCTGAGTCTGAACGCAGAAGTGCATGACAGTGCGTCATTCATAACTGTCACATCTACTTATCTCTCTCATTGTCACACTGCTAACGAAATTCAGGCCATGTTTTCCCCATCATGTCCTCTTAAAGGGAGAAAGATCTCCTTACCCACCGCAGCAAACTGACCCAACCACGGCTCCAAGAGCAGCGTGGTAGCAAACGGCCACCCAGCTTTGGGAAAGGTGGCTCCCAGAACCTTGGACAGCCAGGAAGGGTAAACCAGCATTTCCCAGAGGCAGGCTTCCAGCAGGATTGTTGTTGGCTTCAGAAGTAAGACACATTAATTCTTGGTGATAATTACCAGAGGGATGGATTTATTTTATATTCTACCTCGTGCCTGTAAGATTTGTTCAGGTACATTTGGCATCCAAGTGACTTTATTGAAAGTCAATGGTCAAACTTCTGTTGGCTTCAAAAGCACAGGAAGGATTTTTAGAAATGCAACAGATCAAGAATTCCATAAAATTAACATTAGAGCATTTGTTACCTTGGCTGAGGTAGAATGTAAGAGGTCTATCAAAACACTCACAAAAAGTCTTCTGCCCTAAGAACTCGAACATGGTAAAAGAAGGCTAGAAAGTCATTTTTACAAATTGAAGCATCATCCCACTAAAACAAAAATACACAACTGAAAAGGTAAGCTAATATTTAAAGAAGACACAGAGATAAACCTGAGAAAACAGAACAAATGATGTGGTGCTATATACTCTAAAAGGAAGGGCCATGACTAGAAAAAAACAATATTATATATAATATTGGCCCCCTCACAGTTACATATTTACAATAATGTTGTAAATATACACCCCTGTACTGTAGGGCAAGACACTGTCACATTCTAAGAAAGAAACTTTCAGAATTGTGTTCTCCTCTCCCTTATGAAAAACATGCACCTGTCTGCTATTTCCAATTGCTCACACCACCCAGCACAGGGAGAGAACCAGCAGATCAATTCTTGTCTTTAAAATCTGTTTCTCCTAATGCATCTCTCCAGAACATTTGAGATAAAAGGTTCTGATAAATTCAGTGTAACTCTCTGGCCCACTCCAACCTCCTACTCCTGCAGGGTGATAAGCTATAAACCACACCCCAGTACCCTCAACTGGGACTCTGAACAGCCCTCCCAGTGCCCTGCCCTCTAGGTCTCTCAGAGCCCAGAGAACAAAGAGGCTCAAGAGCTTTTCTTATAAATCAGACTGAAAAGAACAACCCCTTCCTTTTAGGCAATGCCACTTTTACAGGAAAGGGCCTCTCAGCTCCTGTCCTGGCAAATTCCCGAGATTTACAGACCGTGGGATTTACCACAGTGAGGTGACTCTGCCCAGGGGCACAGAGGTGGAGCAGGCACTGGCAGCCCAAGGAATGCGGCTGCTGGCTTTGGCAGACACAGAAACCAGGCTGGAGGCAGTGCTGGAGGAAAGCATTGTCCTGAGTTTAAGGGCAAAGAGTGGTATTGTCTACTCTGAAAAAAAGCACTTTCCACTATTTTCCACAATCACAAGCTCCAAAGTAAAGTGGATTCACACAGTAACATCAGTTTTTAAGAAACCAACACAGCAGGCTTCAGGTGCCAGGGAATGAAAGAGCTGGAGCGATTTTTAAAGAGACTGGTTGTGTAAATTTGAGAAGTAGTTTTTCTTCCAAGAAAACTTTTCTTTCACAATATTTCATGAGAGTGTTGGGGTTTTTTTTGCACTAGAACTGACATAACAGAGGAGAAAGAAAATGGTGCCCAACTGGATTAAATTATGGGTGAAACATGTAAGTGAATGTGCACTTAGGTCTTCAGTTCTGAAAACTTCGAGAACTAAAATAAATTGCATGACCCCCTGGTAACTTCCACTAGAACTTCTGGGTACAAATTGTTTGCCTCAAGCTGGGTGAAATATACATTCAAATTCAGGCTCTTGAAGGAAATTATTAAGTAGAGCCATATTAGCTTTCTCTGAAGCATACTCGTTTTCTATATTGCCACTGTATAGACCAATTATGTTACCTTTCCATGCTGAGAAATGATTGTTCTGCTAACACAGTTCTGGTAAAAATCAAAAGCACTACATTTTTAACCTTGGGGGATTCTTGTTATTGCTGCTCCCTTGCTAGTTCCTTCAAATGGAAAACATCTTCCATTAATCTAAATGCAAAATTTGTTCAGCTTTCGAAAGTTACTTGAAAAATGTTAAGCACAAAGCAATAAACTTTTTATGCTCTTAAGACCACTAATGCTTTGAGCTTCATATTCATTTTGAAGAAATGAACATTTTATGGTTCACAGAGGAATAGCTACATGAATAATATCTGAGACTATAATGCATCCAGCAGAAAAAGATTAAGTTTATGTAAACTATTTAATCAGACGTGAAATTTTCTCTAGAGGATAAAAAATTCTGACCTTATTTAAGTTTATTTTAAAAAATACCAATATCACATTTCCACCAAGGGAACCCACCGATTTCCCCATTTATGTTGTATAAATATTCATAGACCCAAGGGCTAACTGGATACCACAGCCCCTAGGAACCAAAAGTAACTTTAGAGATGAATCACATCAACGTGGTCTTCCCATGGAAAACATTTCCCAGGAAATGTGACTGTAGTGAAGGGGGCACACCAAGAACCCTGATGGTGATGCACCAGCTCATCACAAGCAAAATTTTTCATCAGAGAAGTTCCAACTCACACCAGAGTCTTGTTTTCATCCATGGTTTTTAACATGTTTTCAACAGAACTGTGTTCTGTGACTATCCTTTATCTCTTCTAGCCCTTCTTCCTGGCTGCCCCCTCACAGTGCAGTGATTCACTCCCAGGTTTAGGAAACCAGGCTGTCTATCCCAGGAAATGTCTAGAACTGTGTTGTAATCATCTGATTTTGTAAAGAAATGCAAATAAGTGTATGTTTAAAATGTCCAATTAAAGTGGACTTTGTGTGAGGTAAAGTAATTCTAGGGAGCGCCAAGTGATTTGTACCCAATTAAATTGTATCTGAATTTGGCCCTCATTTCTGCTGATATCCAAAGTAAGGCTCTTGAACTGCTTCAAATTAAATTATGAAAAATCTTGGCATCCTAACTGCAAGCCCAGGTGCATTTATTTTTCTATTAAAAACAGAAAATTATGGAGCTTTTTTAAGTACAATATTTTCTGAATCCACTAAGGGGTTTTTGTTCCATATAACACACTAATGAAAAAGCCTGATGCAGAAGAATCCTGAAAAATCAATAGGCTGGACACAAAATAGTAATGCACCTTAAACAACAACATGATTACGAATAACCTGTCTTCAAACACTGTCACTTGAACGAGGTTTGAGAACAAATGATGACCAGGATATGGGGAGTGGGATAGGATAATTTTTTTTAATTTATGTGTGAAAGCACCTGGGAATAAGCCCTCACATCTCTGTAACACAGAACACCAAGCTGGACTGGGGGCCTCTTGATTTCAAAGCAAATGTGAACTACTGAGCATTCTGCCTTTTCTTGCTCTTTTTATTCTAGCAAATTACCCACTCAAGCCAGAGAGGTAAACAGGAGTTACCCTACACTGTGGTTCCTTACAGACACTCATTATTGCTGTACTCCATGGAAGTTTTCTCTTTCCCACAGTATTCGGTTCCCACAACAAAGAGTTTGCTTATAACTTCAATATCAGCTCAAATGTTCTCTCCCGCTTTGGTGGCACCTTGAACTTCTCCCTTAGGGAAAAGTCAAACCCACATTTTGGGTTCTCTTTTCCTTGCGAGTCCTTCCTGCCTTCTACAGTGTTAGAGAGATAAAGGGTTATTTTCAGCAGGGAGACAGCACATCTCCCTTGACAATCTCCTGGCAAGTGGAACTGGCAAAACCCCAGGGTGTGGTAGGCTGACACCCAGGCCTGTGCCCTTGCAAGCACTGCAGATGAACCTTTTGGGAGCACGGGGAAGAATCAGGGCTGTCTCCAAGAATTAGCTGAATTGTTAAAGGGGAAGATGAAGGAAAGGTAGTGGTGCTCAGAGTGCCACATCCACAAAATGTAATTTTGAAGATCCTGAAGCAGAAAGATAATGACCATACTGGAGGGGTCGCATATTTGGGGGGAGGATAGATAAGAGAAAAACTAGAGGAAGTTTTGTTTTGTTTTTTTTTTTTTTTTTTTATAAAGAAAGTTGCCATACAACCCAGCAGACAGTTTGGATGACATTTTTAATACTTTTCCCTTTCCTGGCCCTACCAGGGAGCTCTGACCATGCCACACTCTGCAAGGAAACCCAGCATGGAAACCCAGCATGGAAATCCAGCATGGAAACCCAGCCATTTTGCTCAGGCTCCCAACTGTACAAAATGGCTACACCAGGCGGCATCTGCCACGGAATGATTGGTATTAGGCATAAGTCATTATTCTGACAAGGAGCTGGCAAGCAGGCAGGCGCTCTGGCACGAGCACCGATGAGATAAGGGTTTGGCATTGCCGCCGGTAGGATATGAATTAAGCTCAGTGTCAACACAACGCACATGGTTTCCTCTCCACGGACATGCCAAATCCTTGACACAATAATGAGTTGTGCACGATGCCAATCACTGATTGTCAGCTCAACTGCACATCTCTCTTCTGATGCCATCAAGCTGCAGTGGGATCCAAAGCTGAGAGAAGACTTTGCCGTGGGTTTTGGTGGGGTTGTCGGGGGACAGCACAGGCAGAGGTGAAGTCTGTTCCCCCTCAGCCCTGCCAGGCCCATGGGCAGCAAGAGAGCCTATGGGGGTGGATTCACACTGCAGCACAGCCCAGAGTCGGCACATCCAAATCTAATACAAAAAATTGCCTGAGAAAATGATCAAGCCTAACAACTACATGGTTCCATTAGAAATCCAGTCTTAAATACCCCTTTGCTTGAAAAGACTCATGTTTGTGTTTCATGTTTGTGTTTCATCTTTGTGAGAAGCCTCTTTTGCGTGAAAAGACACATTCCCAGTGGTGGAGCAACGTTCCCAAGCCATGTGGATTGGGAGCATGGAAGGGAAGGATGATCACTGCCCATACTGTGCAGGAAGGCAGAGAGGGCAGGAGGTGTTTTAGTCAGCCATAACATGCCCTGGCCCTACAGGCCGTGGGTCTCCTCTGCCCTCCCCAACCCCTCCTCAGCCCACAGCAGGAACACACAGCTCTCCTTCCCACAAGGAACACCTTCCCACAGGGAACAGCTCTCCTTCCCACAGGGAACACCTTCCCACAGGGAACAGCTCTCCTTCCCACAGGGAACAGCTCTCCTTCCCACAGGGAA
>JAGMWU010000021.1:1723747-1762828 GCA_018697195.1 Certhia americana | reverse complement strand
GAACAGCTCTCCTTCCCACAGGGAACAGCTCTCCTTCCCACAGGGAATCCATTGGTACTGCCATGCTGTCCCTGCTGAGCCCCCACCCCAATCCTCCCCAATTTCCCCCATCCCTCCTCAGAGTCAGCACCAGCAGCTGAGGTTTCTCCTCCAGTCTCACCCTGTGCTCAACTCAAACAGGACTCCCTTTCCTCAGGGACAGAACTCAAATGCTCCTCTCCCAAGAATTTAAAGTACTGGAAGTAAATTTTATCTGCAAACACCAATTAGAATCATTTTATTTACCTCCTCCATTACCATCAAACCCCCAAAAGGCCAGTTTTCTTCACCATGTGTGAAGTGGTGGCTGTCTTCCTGCTGGCAGCAACACCTGCCTCTGCCAACACCTCACACAGGGACCCCTAAGAACTGCCAGGGACAGCACACACAAGGAGAAAAATGCACAATTCTCTATACTAAATCCTAAACTTTGCATCAAAGGCTGCCTCAGAACCAAATAAACAGCACCAGTCTGGGCTGTGTGGAAAGCAAGCTGGGCTTTAGTTGTTATGACTATGGCACACTGCCCTGAACTAAATGACCATGAGCAGAAATGTCTCTGAGTATCTGCGCCTGCTTCTGAATTTATTAAAGACAAACATGTGCAAAAATTCCTCCAATAGCAAAATAGCATTTATTAATAAAATGCCAGAAAGTGCTGCACAAAGGCCCAGACCTTGCAGTCATTCAGTCTTAATAGTTTTACTGAAGAGCTTGGTCCACCCAACTTGTGCTTCCCCTTATTTATTTTACTATCATTTACACAGACAGGAGGTAAAATGCATAATTGTTTTTCTAGTGGCAATGGAACACTCCCCAAAATACTTTTTCCCTTTCCCATCTCCTCAAAAGATGTGTGCAGATTTTGTAAAGTATTTTATCCATTTCAGAAAATTTTTAATCGTGTCTAGAAAGAAACACAACCCCAGATGTTAAAAATAGTATAAGGTTCAGAAATTCAGAGGCAAAGCATTTTCTGTCTTAGAAAAACCTCTGGCTTACTAGAAGCCTAAGAGAACCAAATCTTGTTATGAAAGGATTGGATGTCATCAACAATCCACAACAGAAAACTGAGCTTGTGATTCTTCATTAGGCATTAAAACTTACCCCAAGCTGACAGTGTTTGAAAGGCAGAATTATATGATAACTCTATGACCTGTGTGACTTGAGTCAGGGGATCTCAGCCTATCCAAAATGAGCTTGTGCACCACAAAAACTGCCCCCAAACACAGCAATTTCAGCCAACAGGCCTGTGTTAAGCAGAGCCTGGGCCCTGCAGGACACCCAGCAGGGCAAAGCACCGAATCTGTGCATCCATCACCAGCTCTCCTGTGCACCTGCGTCCTCAGGACAGCCAACAGCACCTCTGTCTAGGAACTCATAATGGCCATTAGAACAGGACAACATCCCAAGAGGATAAAAATAACAAATAAACTTTTCCACGATGACACTTCCAGCTGCCCTGCTCAGCATTCCCTGCCCAGCACTGCCCCTCCTCACCCTCGTGGCTGTTACGGCTCAGCCGCCACAGCCCTGCAGTGACACCGCGTCTGGGGCATTGCGGCCACCAGCACCAGCAGGGAGTAACCTGTGCTGACAGGGCACTGCAGCCCTGCCAGAACCCATCACATCCCACTGGAGCCAGCAGAGAAATCACAGCCCAATCCACAACAGCCTGGCGATTAAACTGGCAGAGCAGTCTGCTGAACAAAACCCAGCAAAAACAGGGAGACCAGAACCACGAGTCAGAGCTACAGAGCAGCAGCCATCCAAATGCCTGCATGGTACATGGGATTTTGCAAAACGTTGGGGTTTCATTTTGCTTTCTAAATCTCAATTAAAAGTATACAGTAACAAGGAAATTATTTAGGGAAAAACAAGTTAGTACAAGGAAAACAAATTTCAAGAATTCCAAATGGGATAAACCACGGAGATTATAAAAAGACTACACTTGACCTGTCAACATGAGAAAGTCCCAGAGTTTTTATTAAAAGGGGGCAGTGGGAAAGACAACCTGCTGTTTAGGGAAGCTGTATATTTAATTTTAGTGCCTATAATGGCATAGCCCATGACTATAAGGTATTATTTAAGACCTATCATGCAATTTCCTTGGAGGATTCCTCTCTGCACTTTCACAGTATGCCACAGTTTGCTAGTGTCTGTACAATTTAACTACTGTTTACTGATTATTATTGAGTATGGGGCAAAATTCACCCTCTCTGGACCAATAAATATAAGCTTTAGACACGAAGAAGCAAAATATTTCAACTGCTGCCTGCCACCATATGATTCCAGGAATATACACTTTAAGAAAACGGAAACAAAACAAACCATCTAAGATTCAGGGTTTATTAACATAACATACTGCAAATCTAATTAAAAGTCAAATAGGCAATACCCTCATCAAAATCCAAATGTTCTTTACAGAAACATCAAGGAAGAAGGGGCATACAGGGGACGGTACCACAAAGGTAATCAGAATTCATCTTCTGGGACTCGTACCCTATTACTCGAAGCTCATTATCAGTACTCCGTACTGGAAAGCAACACCAGAGACCACATCATTAACTTCCTACACATGCATTACCCCACAGCTCAGAAAACTGCAATAAAAAGCCCCACCAATATACATGAAAAATCTGAGGGTTTTGTTCTGCGTGATACAAACCTGCCAAAATTTGAAATACAATGCTGCAAAAATCATCTAAACCTTGTAAAAATGAAACTGTCCCTTTCTAATTATGATTGCATAATTATGAGTGTAGCCTAGCTGTTACACCATCTAACATCTCCATTTGTCTGTGAATACTTCTTTAATAATACAGCTATGGTGGCTTCCTTTTTCTCTTTTGGATCTGGATTCTTTGTCTGCTGATCAATCCCTGTCAAATGGCAAAACATAGTTTATTAAGTGACTAAACATAACAGACTTCTCTGAAATTCATCACCTAATTAGTTGAAGGAGAATCTCTTCTCTATGTTAATTGTCCAAAAGGAAGGCAGGAAAGCTCCAGCCTAGAGGGAGAAGAGACTTGAAAACAGAACTAGTCACCTTGAGTTCCATGTGCTGTACAGTACAGAAATATTCTCAGCCAAAAGACACTGAAGAACACAGCTACCACAATATTCTACAAAATAAGCAACACACCCCACATCAAAATATGGCTACACAAACAGAAGCTTACATCACTGTCAAAACAATTCCCACCAATAAAGAGCAAGCCATCACAGGTACAATCAGTAAATGGTGAGGAGAAAAGGGCTTCTGAACAAACAGAGGGAATTCTGCAGGATGAGAGTGAAGGAAGGGGCAACATTACAACTCCACTTCCCCAGGAATCCACCTGGTGGTATTCAGTGACCTATAAAGCTGTGTTCCCCATTTATTAGGTTTCACTGTCTGAGGTAACAGTGACAGTGACTAATGCACAATGTCCAAGTGCTTCTGTGCTGCTCTCTCTGCTCTCTCAACAGAAGCAAGAACTATGGTACAGGGTGGTGTGATAACAACCATCCTGCTGACCAGTAACGACAAGGATTTGCAATACAGAAGTCCTACAAGTCAAGAGAACTGAATTTGGGAACAGGAATTACAGGCACTAGACCTCTCGTAAGACACACCTGAATAATCTGAAGAATTTTCTTATTGATTGACTGGAAAAAAGGATCACTATTCTGCCATTGTCTACAGTCACGACGAGAAATGAGCTAAGAGCTGGGGATAGGACGTGGCTGATGTCCAGTTCCCCACAGTGACACATTCCAGGTTTCAACACACCCTTCCATCCATCCCAGTGACCAGCCAGTCTCATGGCCTCACCCACTACTCCCCTGCCATAGGGCTGGAGCCTTTCCATACCCTACACAGCACTGCTATTATCCTATGGGAAACAGGAACTGACAGGACTTCGTGCACCACCACTCTGGGTACCTCAACAGCAAAACCCCAATTTGGCTGAGAACAATTTCACAGCACCTTTTTCAAGCATTCTCTATGTGCCAGCTCTGCCCCACTCACAAATTCTTTGTGTATCAGGCTGTGTTTGAGTTGCCAGACTGGTCTTTCAAATGAAACTCCCAAGGTATTGGCACATGCCTCAGGAGAGGATCATTGACCTAATAGCTACAGCTTTGAAATATTATCTGTGGCTAACTTCCACTGAGGGAAGATCCTCATGCATTGTGAAAGTCACAGAAACCTGATTAAGCTTGAATCTGCTAATGGCTGATTAGAGGATCACACCGCAGTGGGTACAAGGCACACTCCGAGCAGCACAGACCAACCTCAGCTCAGTGGAACAGAAGAGTGCTGCCTCCCTGAAGCCAGAGTGACCCCACACCCCAGAACAGCAGCAATAGGGAAAGTGAGGTAAAGGCACTGAATTTAAGAAGTCCTCTACTGTTTAAGGGGGTTTCCACCCCACCAAGGGAGCTGCAAACCCTTGTAGTTCATCTTTAAGATACCAACACATAATACCCTATAAACCTCATTTCCACCTCTGTTACACAGCACCAAAAATCCTCTGAAGGTTTTAACTGTAAATCAGGAGGCTCACACTTCTGAGAGATTTGAAAACAACAGCAGAGCTAAACTTTGGTGGAAGCCCAAGGCATTAGAACTGAGCCTGGGTGTTAGAGGCAGACAGAATAGCTGGGGCTGTGGAACAACAGCCACGGGGAAGCCTTGAGGCCCCAAGCAACACTCTTACTCCAGTCACCTCAATTTACTTGCAAACCAGTCCACAAGCAAACAACTCAGGAGAATTTTACCACCAATGGCAAGCTGAACTAAAAATACATCAAGTAAGGAACAAAACACATACCCAATGGTTTGCTCAGGGATGTGCTCCTTTTTACTCCACAGGTGATGTCTGAGACTTACAAAGAAAAAATAATTTGGGATTTCACTTTTTGCTCAGGAACTGGCTGGGCACTGGCCAATCAGTGGTGAACAATTGCACTGTCCATCACTTGTATTCTATATTCTAATTTCATTAGTAGTATTATCATCATTATTATTTTCTTCCTTACTGTCCCATTAAATAGGCTTGATCTCAACCCATGAGTCTTCTCAGTTTTCCCTTTCCCCATCTCTCTGGCAGTGAGGAAGCAGCTCTGTGGGGCTGAGTTGCACCTGGGATTAAACCACAACATCCATGTTGGAGATAAAAATCAATATTTTAAAATTATCTGTGAAATACTTCTGAGGAGCTTCATTTTACCAAAAGTAAATGGCAAGGCTGAAGGCTGAGCCTGATCAAATCACCCTTTCCAGTACAAAAAGTATGTAAAAAATGATTGACCATCTTTCCTCAATACTTTGGCACACATCTATGATGTTTTGCACATGACAACAGCACTCAATCCTCTGCAACCTTACCCACTTGTTCCTCCCCACGCCATGAGTGAAGCTGTGCTGATGGAAATACCTGTGACTGACCTGCTGTAGCCAAGGGAAGAAGGGGAAGCAGAACCCTTTATAATTTTCTCTCCTTCCTATTCAGCACTCCCTCCCCACCCCCAACTTCTTCCCAAAGAGTTGCACTTTTGTACTTCGGGGCCTCTTATTTTAATTTATGCAACAGCTTAAAACATTTTGTTAGGGCTGAGTGAGACCATCTGTGCAAGAAATAAAAGATGCCTAAGGGTAAAATAGGCAAGAGCAGTAATGCTGAATCTGTGGAAGGCAATTGACTGCCTATGGATTTTGTATCTACTGCTGTGACCTTTCCAGCGATGGCTTTCAGTCAAGGGTAATTTCCATACAACGTCTGCTCCAGAAAGAAAAATTAATCCAGAACAGCATTAGTGCTTTCCAGAAAACTGGACAGCTGCAATTGCCTGTCACTTCTCAAAGCCTATGTACCATTTAGCATGACATTTGCATAACATTATAGAAAATCTCCTTCATTATGTCCAACGAGAAGATGTGCCAGCATTTGTTTTCCTGAGGTGAGCAGGGACTCAAGTTGATTCTGAAACATAAACTTTTTGTCAAGGATGGCAATGTTGCTCTTTAAAATGATGGATCACTTCCTACAACTCTTAAATTACCATTACAAAGCCCTGACCCTGTGTGCATTAAGTATTCCCTAAAGATACTGAGGAATATTTTACGAGTTGTTTCATTTAGCTGTCTTCTTTCTGATTACCTTTGGGGCTTATTAAGAAAGTCTTTTTTTTAATAACTTAGAGAGGTCCAGGACTAAGAGGGAAAAAAGAACCTAAATTGGGGTTGAAATATATTTAAGTTCAAAGATGAAAGAGTTTTATTTACAGAAAATAGTTTCAAGGAAAGCAGTGAGCACTTTTATCTAGGAAACCTCCTCCCTTCTTTGGAGCAATTACATGCCAGTAAAGCACACACAGATGGGAAGTTTTGTCTCAGTGTCAACCTTATATTCTGGAAAAGAAAAATCAGCTTCAAGATGACAGGTGACAATGGGCCAAGTTCATCAGTGGTGTAGGCTGGCTCGAGGCACGAGGATACATTGGAATATTTTCAAGAAAGAACACTTGCGACCAGGAAAAGCACGTACCTGGAATCACTATCAGAAACCTTCAGCAAAGGCATTGATGGAAAACTTGTTTGCTATTTAACAGGGGTCAGCTCTGCTTGCAGACAAAGAATGAGCTACATATCCTTGGGTAGCAAAAAATAATCCGATTCCCTCGTACGTTATTTAATAGTACGCTATTCCAGGGAAGCCAGAATCCTGTTTTGAGAACCTGTGCT
Source organism: Certhia americana (assembly GCA_018697195.1). Classification (NCBI taxonomy): domain Eukaryota; kingdom Metazoa; phylum Chordata; class Aves; order Passeriformes; family Certhiidae; genus Certhia; species Certhia americana. The sequence continues at coordinate 1,756,053 of JAGMWU010000021.1, read as the reverse complement.
CTCCCATTGCCCACAGAAACATGAGAATCAAAAAGCATCCAGGACTAGGAGGCAGAAAGAACCCAGCTGAGGCTGGAACACACTCCTAGGATCCTGCACTACAAAATGTCTCACTGCAGGAGCAGCACCACCATCACCCCATGTCAGAGCTCAGCAGTCCATGAGTGTACAGTGGCACAAAGGGACAAGTGCTGGTGCTGTCAGGCAGCCCCCTCCCCTCATACAAATTTGTAATTTAATGAGAGGTGCAAATAGATTGGTAACTTGGCAATTCATGTTCTCTTTCATTAATTCCTGCATGACTCCTCCCTTCACAATACCCTGGAGTCTCACACGCTGTAGTTATGAAATGTGGGGAGCACCAGGAAAAAGAAAAAAAGGCAATTTTTTAACAACTGCATGGTCTGGTTCTGCACAAGAACAAAAGACCAAGGTAATTTGCAATAGTTAAAGCAACTAATGGCTTGCAGGCTGGATTGCTCAGGCGGCTGCTAATGGCCCCAGCACTCAGTGGTCTGTGTCTGACCAAGGTCAGTGGTTACTCCTATGTGACAGCTACTCTCCAAATTACAATTTCTGATTTTTTTACAGGGCAACTGTTCACATGTCTGTAACTGCAAACAGAGCTTCCAACAAACAGGCAGCTGGAGTGGCAAAATATTGGGAAAACCTGATGTCCCAAAGCAATTCCATGCAGTGCCAAGGCTGGTGGAACAGAACCTGCAGCCCCATGCCCAACCCATCATGTTTTTCCCACTGCTCTGAGCACAGGGAGACCCAGCTCTGACAGCACCTTCAGGCTGCAGCTTTCAGAGAGCAAACCAAGGCCCTGCTGGACACCAAACTCCATCTGTGGAGTTCAGACTCTTAATGTGAGAAGAAATCTTGACTCTGAAAAAGCCTTATGCATCTGTTTTCCTTATTTTCCCGGTTACTTCTATCTCCCTAGCAACATAAGTTTTAATGAAGTAGAGCTTCGCCATTACAAACAGGTTCTTAATTAGGAGCTTATAATAATATATAAACTGACAGCTGTGGCACAACACTAGCTGACCAAATTCTAACAATTAGAGTGAACACAAGCCCCACCTGAAAAGCCAGCCAAACAAAGAGCAAAAACCCAAACCACCAAATTTTGAGCATGAATTTCTGCAGCCTACACCAGCATATTCCACATCTCAGCTGGCCAGTTTGGAAAATGAGCTCCAAATGACAGGGATCCATGGCATGCCATTAAGAGGAGTCAGTAATAAGGGCTAATTCCAGTGTTGTTTTGCCAGGAGCAGAAACAAACCTATCTGTGAGATGCTTGTTTCTGGTAGGAGATGCTAAAATTATCTTGGCTCCTCCTAATGGGACAGAAAAGCTGGTGTCATTTGGGCAAGTGACTGAAATGAGGTGGTGGGAGGTCCAAGGGCAGGCTGGAGGCTCCTCTAATGACTCGTTCCCAGGCAGGGAGCAGCAGCCTCCGGGAATGCCCCGGCGAGGAGATCCCAACCCAGCCAATGCCGAAATTCCTCACAGCTCTCCAGGCCTGATGGAGACACATAATGAAATACAATCCTGTCAAGCTCAGCCCCTGGGTAACATTTTCACTTCTACATTCCATTTTCAGTTTAGGTCGAGATTTTTAAGAAGACAGCAAGCAGCACTCCAGTCCCAGGTGACAAGATCTGCTCAGATTTAGTCTTTGAATGTTGCAAATTAAATTCCCTCATCAGGCCTCTAATCACTCTTACCAGATGGGGCTTGTGCTCAATTTTGGATCCACAGGAAATTTAATGGTTATTGTTTCTGTTTAAATAGGAGATTATTGCATTTTAATAAGTTCTCTTTGGGACTTGCAGCAACAATAGAGCACTATGAATTACTGTAGATAGCTGTTACTGCATGCTGGGGAAAAATCAAGTTACTAAGTGTGACAAGTTGCTTTTTCTTCCCTTCCAGCAATCGCTCGGAGTGTATTTACCACCAAATTAAGTATGTGCCGTGGGGATAATATTTTTATCCTGCCGAGGGGGGAAGGCGCTTGTCTGTGGATTTTCATTAAAATGACACATCTGTTCAGCAATTTCACAAAGTAATTCTGCTGAAAGTTTTATCAGCTAATTTTAATTATTCACTCCAGTGGGTTGAATACAGGATTCATCATGTTGAATTAATACATTTGACGGGAATTTCACAAAGAGGGGGGAGAAAAAGCAATCAACAAATTGAATTGTCATGCAATATGGATTAAATTGAGATTCTTTAATTAGGATAAGCCTGAGATTTGGTATTTTGAAGGTATTAGAAAGCTTAGCAATACAGTGGTAAAGATTAAGAAAATGCAATTAAATATTACACTTTGGACACAGGCAGCAATGTGAGCAGAAGACAAGGGTCCCCTTTTTAGCAGCACAGTCAGTAGTGTTGGTTTGAAGAATTCCTGAATGTCTGAGTTATCAGGGATGGCATCCAGGGACAGCCTGTGTCTGACAGAGCTGAGCTGCAGGCGGGGGTTTGTAAAGGAGACCGTCCTGCTAAGTGACGGATTTGGACTTTGCTTTTAAAAAATACTTGTAACATAATTGCCCACAGAATGTGACTCATCCCACTATGTTAAATTTCAATTTATATATAAACACACCCACTGGCTAGGGCTGAAGTCACACAGACTCAGCTCGGCAGCAAATTCCAAGCCTGAGTGTACGTTTAGAAGAAGCAGCAGAGATGAAGTCAGATCTCCAGGTCAAGGTGACTGTGGGTGACAATTGGTAGGTACATTTTTCCTAGATAAAAAGTCTCTGTAGGACTTATGCAATTTTGCTTGATTGTAAATTGAGAATAAAATTTCAAACATTTTATTAAAGAAATCAGTGGAAGTACACAGAGAAATTTTGTACTTACTAAAAGGTGAGGGAACTACGTGTAACAGGAGATTTTGTGTTACATTTGAATTTTATTACTACTTCCACCACCTCCAATGCCAGGAGACAGGATTACTGCGTTCCAACCAGCTCTGAAGAAACCCAGAGGCCCTGACCCTCTCTGGGAAAACTGCTGTGACTTTGCTGATACACACTGATGATGAGTTGGCTGTAAGCAGCATGACAAATTGCATAACAAAGGAATATTTGGCAGCAGCAGAACACTGTTATCTAACAATACATACTTTAATAAGAGATTACAGCTGCTTTTCTCCACTGCTGACATCATCTCCTGAACATCCACTGAAATGGGGTCTAACTAACCACTCTCTGGTATCAATGCCATATCCTGATGCCATTTTGCCACACTCTGGGTGTTTGCCAGGAATTCAACTTCCAAATGTGCATGAGGACTCACAAACTATTGACTTTCAGCAGGCCCTGTTTTGACTTTATCTCCAAAAGAACAGCCATTTCAACCACCTTTCCAATTCAATTTTACCTAACTTTTAGTCAGTCAGAATTGAAATGCCTCCTGCTTACTGGTTGTCTGAGTTTTCTCTAGAGACAGATGGAAGAGCCAGACATGGCCAGAGGACAGCTCCACTCACCTGCCACAGATCCACAGAGCAAAAACCGTGATGGGCCATTCTTTGGGGGGATTCTGTCTGAGGATGGGATACAGAGAGAGCTGGAAAGACACTTCACACCAGGTATTTCCAGTTCCTGCTCATGCCATCCATCCTGGACATATAACCCCACCTTTTTTCTCAACCTGGTGCCCAAAGATGCATCATACATGATTATATTATGGCTGCCTGCTCCCACTCCAGGTTTCTGCATCACTTCCCATTTCTGTCCATCCTTGATCTTACTCCTGACCAGCCTTCCTGACCTTGTTTTAGAATTATGGAATGGACTGGGCTGGAAGGGACCTAAAAAATCATTCAGTTCCACCCCCTGCCATGGGCAGGGACACTTCTCACTGTCCCAGGTTGCTCCAAGCCCTGTCCAACCTGGCCTTGGAGGAGAGGCATAGCTACAGACATTTCCTACAAACTCCAGCTTTTGCAGTGGGTTCCCAGCCTGGACAAAAACCTCAGTGTTTTGCCATATTTGAACTGTACATTCATTTTTCAAGAGGTCAAACCCCAGAATTTGGCTAGAGGAAAGCATGTGGAAGATCACATCAGTTTTTTTGGCTTTTAAATCAAACTATAAAAAATAACAACAATTAAAAAACCGCATGTCCAAGTGTACTACCCTGTGATGTCTGGTTCATCCAGCTTCATATCCTCAGCCACAGAGTCTGCAGCAGATCCATGACAACCCCACAACCCACAGGGTGCACACCCAGAACTGCCCCAGCCCCAGCTCAGTGGGGTGGGAGAGAGGAGGGCTCTGGCCCTGTTCCTACCCTCACTCAACAATTCTCTTACAGATTCTTTCTGATGCCACAGAACCAGAAAGATTGGAAAATACCTCCAAGATCATCAAGTCTGACCCAGCCCCACCATGGTCACCACCAACCCATGTCCCCAGGTGCCACATCCACGTGCTGCTTGAACACTTCCAGAGTTTGTAACTCCCAGTACCCTTGGCAGCCTGTTCCAAGTCCTGAACAACCTTCCAGTGAAGACATTTCTGCCAGTATCCAACTGAGACCTTCTCTGGTGCAACCTGAGGCTGTTTCCCCTCATCCTGTCACTGGTCACCAGGGAGAAGGGACTGACCCCACCTGGCTGCCCCCTCGCATCAGACATCTCTGTCTACAGTAAATATTAAATAAAGGAGAAAATAACAACACAACCAAGACTCAGGGAGCAGCTGATGGACTGCCTGGCATGTGGCTGGAGAGGAGAACACAAGTGCCCTTTGCAAACATCAGAAACCCCCGGTGTGACAGAGGCCAACGGCGCCGAAATGTCATGAAAGGAGCCTGGAATTCATTGAGCTGCTGAAGTGATGAACAGCCCTGAGCTTCAAACCCGCCCATTTCCAACAGGCTCATCTCTTTTATTTCATAGGAAAAATACTAACTTTCCTTTAAGGTACCATGCTGACTGTAGGGACGAAGTTTTAATTCCTGTTAAATGTTTTCACACATTTCCCGTGTGTTTCCCTGGGCAGATTGGAGATTTCTAAACGAGTTCATCATTCTGCCATTCCTGCTTCTGAAAATTAATGAAAGTTTTACCACTCAATGGATGAAGCATTAGGCCAGTTCTGAATTCTAGGTTTTATTGAATTCTTACTTTGTTATTTCTCTAAGATGATGACAGAATCAATTTATATCTGAAAACGTCTTTGAGACTCCTAAAGCATTATAACTCCAAATGACAAATACTTTTATTGTGAGTGATTTTTAAATAGTAAGTAACTCAACAAGTTGTGCAGCATCTAGAATACTGAGATCCATTCTGATCAAAACTTATTAGTATTGCTTCAGTAGAAATATTAAGTAAATTACTACTGTGACAGCAAAAATATGATTTTCTTCATGACTGAAATGATAAAATTTTGGTATGTAAATTAACTTTTGTAATACAGTGGTCAATGAATTTTGTGAGAAAGGCCACAAAGCTTTGATTTTCATGTGTATTGTTTACCTCACAATTACCAAGTGAATCACTTGTAGAAGCACTGACACAAGGTATTTTCCAAATCCATGGAACTGACACAATGCAGTTCTCAACTTTCAGACTGACTGAGGTCTCCCACTGCACCTCACATGTGGGTTTGTCACAGCAAGAGCTCCAGGTGCCTTCACTGGCTCTGCTAAGCTGTGCTGAGCCACAGCCTCACAACTGGGGATCCTCAATAAGGAAAGAAAGAGCTGCCAAAAATCCTTACTCTACTTCTACTAGCATCCATTAAAGCAAAAAAACCCTCCCAAAATAATGCAGAAGCAAACATAGCTCAGCTGTGTACTGCAGGGAAAAGAGAGACGTTGTGAATGGAAAAACTGGATGAAAAGCTGGAGGTTTGGTCAAAGTCTGCAAGTTTACCAGACTGCAACTCCAGCCCTGAAGTTGGCTGCTGCAGAGCTCAGGGATTTGAAGGCCAGGCTTCAATTACACTGGCCTGTTTACACACTTCTTTCTCTGCCTGCCCTTCTGCTGCCCCTGTGCTCAGATGTCATATTATCCTTATCAACAGATTAAAAAACCTCTTTGCAGAAACACTTATCTGTATAATACCAGTGATGACACTTAAGCTTCAACTTTCCTATTTAACACTCCATGTGCCTTACTGATATCATTCTGGACAGATGAAATTATGTGTTCAAGACTTTCAGGGTCAGGAGAACAGCCAGAACAGGTTGGGATAATGGTCCATCCAGCCTAACCCCCTGTCTCCAATCTGTTTCAGAGGAAGAGACAGAAATATCTCAAAGTCATAGGATAAACTTTCATCGAATAAACTTTCTTCCTGTCACACAAGATTTATAGCCTCACTTAAGGTTGGATGCTTGACAGCTCCCTCCTAAAACTCTTCTTTATTTCTAGTATTTACTGTAACAGCTGGAGACACTCTTGTTGATATGAATCCTTCTCAAAACCTGACCTGAGGTATAATTTTTCTTCTGAGCTTAAAAAAAAAGAAAAAGAAAAAAAAAATCCCTTGCTTGCTCTTAATTTTGCAACTTCTCACTTCTTGGAACTTCTCCTTGCTCTGGAATTGTGATCCACTGTACCAATAACTACAACTGAGGTGTCTGTTTCTGAAATGCAGGACACAGCTCCTGGAGAGTCTCCAAAGAGCAGCACATCCCCCTTACCCCTGATTTCACTGAAGTGAAAAAAGCAAGCCAGGCAGCAGGAAGACAAACCCCAAGTCACTGTATGTCCCAATCAGCTCCTGAACAATCCTGAACATGCTATTGTCACATGTTTAATACATGCCACAAAGATGTTGTCCTGACACGGCTGGGTTCTCATTTCCATGTTAAATTACTACAGTACAGCTGATTCCATTTTTAAAAGGATGAAAACTGTGCTTAACATTTCTGCCTTCACAGCCCACTGAGCAGAACACGACAGATGTTAAGATAACTGATCTGTTGTTGGGGTGGTGACATGGCCTCCTCAGTCTGAGGCACAGTCCAAGGAAAGGGGACAAACCTCAAAGCAGCAGCTCCCAGGATGGCCCAGGCTGCAGTGAGGTGTGGTGCCATCAGGGAATGTAGAGCAATATTTGCTAATTGCATTGGCACTCTGTGTGACCTCGTCAGGAAGGTAAAATCACTATATAATCATATTGGCTTCTTGGAATTTCCTGTAGGGATGTGCTACTGTGACTTAGGTCGGAAAAGCGAGCAGGAAAATGTCATCATGACCACACAACTTCCGACCAGACCCTTGGGGGCAATCAGAGGACAGTGGCCACCCTCCCATGCTTCAGCTCTTAAGTAGCAGTCTTCCAAGATGAGGAATCTGCTAGAAATGAAAATATGTAAGGGCCAGGGAACCACTGAGGTAAAAGAACTCTCTGGGGAATGGAAAAAGTTTGTAGCTGGGCAGTAAAAGTGCTCTGTACACCTGGTCTTTCTATGGTCTTGCAGCACCATAGAAAGTGGTGGCACATGGGGACGTTGGTGTAAAAGACAGGGAGATAAATGACAGGGATCTGGTCTTTACGTTGTTTTCCAAGTAATGGCTTGCTCTGACTAAAACCTTCCTGTCTTCAAAGTATGTCTGATCACAGAGTAGACTTTTGCTCAGGGCATCCAGAGCTGATGTAAGCCTAGACTAGCGCTGCAGAGATGCTCTTCACTGAGACAAATACTAACAGAAGTTTGGGCCTGGTCTCAAGATGGGAAAATGCACCAAATTCCCAGGATAAATGAAGTTCCAGCCACCAGTCACTTCAAGGCTGGTATCTGTACCACGTTTACCTGGTATCTGTAGTATGTATTCATTCATAACTACCCATGCACCCAATTTGTTTGAGAATTAGAATAAAGGAAATTATTAGCAACCTTATTTTGATGCATTCATTTTGCATTTTCCCCAACTACTTTGCCTGTTGGAAAGAGCGATTACCAGCGACCTCTGAGTGTGTGCCCTGTTTGGAGGCTCAGCTCAACAACTCCCAGCTTAGCAAAATGAATGTAAGATCCACTCCTACATTTTGGTTAATTCTTATTACATCAGTTTTATTGCAGTGTATCAGTTACCTGCCTGTGTTGGTAACTGGTGAGTGATCCCTCCATGCCCTTTTCTGCACCCATGAGCCTTTTGTTGTATTTCCTCTCCCCTGCCAGCCAAGGAGAGCAGTGACAGAGGGGGTTTGGGGCACACCTGGTATCCAGCTGGGCCAATCCACCACTACGGGGGTGATACATGACAAAAAAAGGCAGAATAGCTCTGTATGAAACATTCAGTGAGGAAAGTGGAACCATCTTTAATTTTCCTAGTTGCAGGTGTGCACAGAAAATCAAACTCCTGAAACTGCAAACCTATCTGACTTCTCTTTCACTGGAGGGAAAAAAGTCCCCTTCGAGTATGTTTCTAAAAAACAAATTAAAACCACCCCAGACAAGAGACATTCTCAGCCAACTTGCGTTGCCTGGGAGTGGTTTTATGGCCAACTCAGAAACTGCTCCAAACAGGTTTTCCAAAGTAATGAAATTGCAGTCAGGACCTTCGCAGGAGCCATGGCTAAAGGTCTGAGCACATGGAGTTTACACTGAGCCCAGCCAAACTGCAGCTCACCCAGCTCGCTGCAAACGGGCCAGCACTGCCTCTGCAGATGGTGCAGGGATGCAGCAGTCAAATCTGGGTGACATATTAAGCTCATGACAAAGCAATGATGACAAACTTCCAGACAGTGAAGCTGAGACCGCAAACACGACTGCCAGAACACAGACAGAGAGGAGCAAAAAAAGCCAGCCCAGACGCTATCACAAAACCCGCAAGAACAGCAACAGCCATGAAAAGATTTAAAGAATCTGTCTCAAAACGCAAACTGGGAGTTTTCTCAGGCAACCTCTCAGACTGGGGGCACCAGGGCAGCCAGAGCCCAGCCCAGCGTGTGCTCCGACTCCTGCTCTTCCAGTCACGCTCCTGGGGGATCTCTCTCACAGCACCTAAAACGTAATGTAGGGCGCTGAACTCTCTTTTTATGTCTTTTATGCTAGACAGAGAATTCCTAGGTTTAATTTTAACAGAAATCTTCAAAATTTAATATATTTTTGTGTAGTTTTTGCTAACATGTACTTATTATTTTTTTAATCTACTGTTCTGTTTTCTCATAATGTTAATTATAAAATCAAGGAATGGTTTGGGCTGGAAGGGACTTTAAAGTTCATCCAGTTCCACCTCCTGCCATGTGCAGGGACACCTTCTACTGTCCCACAGCTCCAAGTTCAGTCCATCCTGGCCTTGGGCACTCCCAGGGATGGGGCTGCCATAGCTTCTCTGGGCACTCAGTGCTAGGGCATCACCATCCTCACAGCCAAGAAATCCTTCCCAAGATCAACTCTAAACCTAATATGCTGTCCATTCTCAGCAGAACTGGTGAGTAAAAGCCATTACAGCCAACTCCAGGTCCTTTGGGATCCTCACTTTGTAGCAGCCTAAATACAACACTCACTCTCTTCAGATTTGGCTCTTAGATTTGCAACAGTGAAGACTCTACCAACAGAAACTACCTAGAAAATCTATTTTCCATTGAAAATAGTCAATACTTCTCATATTTAAGTAGTCCATTTTACAATGGTTTCCGTATTTCCTGGCTCTCAGTTCCATTGTCTTTTCCCACAAGGCAAACACAGCTCTACACGTGACTCTTTTTACAGCTGACTTCCAGCAACATCCCTGATTTTCATGGAGGTGGTGGAGGCCCCATCCTATTCCATGGAAGACAAGGTCAATCTGACAATCAAATGCACTTGTCAAACAAAGGTGTGACACTGAGTCAGGGTTCTCATCCTGGGCAGTGCCATGTCCAAGGAGCTCCTTCCCATGCTGGGCCTGCAGGGACACAGCCAGGCTGCACTCTGAATACAACACCTGTCTGCCCATTCAAGCAGGGCTTATTTTTCTCAGAAACTTGAAGAACCTTCAGTTGTTCAGAGCTAAGCATGCACATGTACAAATAAATAAATAAATACAGATGTGCTGAAAGTAGAGGTAACCTGTGACTGTGCCCATGTAATTTTCTAAAAAAGTAACTTGGTCTGGAGACGTAGTTGTATCTACTGAATCTAGTCAGGATGGTCTAATGCTATGATGTTCCTCCTGCAATTTCGTGTAAAATCACACCAGACATTTTTTTGTTAGGGAAATCCATGGGAAAACTTTGTGATTCTTCAGTATCACAAAAAATAATCAGGAATAGGGAACACAGAGCCAGACAGTGTGCAAGGGGACAGGCAGAGCCTTCCTTCTGCTTCAGAACTGACCACATAGAAATCCAGCTGTCCAGCTGGGCCAGGTTGGGAAGGGGAGGCATTTCCACATCTCCCTGATTCAGCACAGATGGGAAAGACGTGTCCCAGTCAAAGGGAGCACAAAGAAACACTACAAAAACACTACAAAAACACAAAGAAACACTACAAAGATCTTCCCTCACTGCCCCTGCGCTCACCCAGCTCCCTGCCCACAGCTCACTCAGGGGCTGAGCCAAGCCCCTGGCACACAGAGAGGTGACCTAGTCCTAAGGGGCCCAATTTCCTCCTGCACCAAAGATTTCCTTTACCAATCTAAGTCGTCTCCAAGGACTCCCCAGTGCTAGCTTGGCCTGGTGTAGCCAGAGGAGACAGAGGGCTCCTCTAGGAGACCATTAGAGAGGTGTTTTATTTGGTGCTGATGCCTCCACAGGGACTCCACGAGAAGACTGCGAAGTTTCATCCACCTTGGTGAACATCAGCTGTGGGAGCCCCTGTCTACCTTGCTCTTCCTTCTGCACAAGGATAAATACTCCCAGGGATTCTGCACCTCGTGCGTAAGGCACTGCCTTTCTCTGATGAGTAGACGCAGGAAAACTTGCAGCAGCTGCTGGAGGGAAGTCATGAGAGCAAACAGAGCCAATCTCCTGCTGCAGGGACTCCACAGCCTTCACCTCACCCAGCAAGGGCAGCCTTTTCACCATTTAGCACTTGCTTCCAAAAATGAGCCAAGGGCTGCAGTGGAAGGAGAAGAACAGGCTGAGAATCAGTGAATCATTTATGTTGGAAAAGACCTTTAAGATCATTAAATCCAACTGTAAACCCCACACAGCCAGTGAACAGAAGCTGGGAACAAGCACCCTATTTAGAACAAATTTATATTAGTAAATAAGAGGGAAATGCAATAGACAGAACCAATTCATGGGTTTTCACTGAAGGCAGGCAGGCAGGTTTTCCTGCTTTTTACACATTAAAGCCATTCATAGCCTCTGTGCTCAGCTGATACAAAGGTCTGCTGTCAGACTTCCTCCACACAGCATCCATAAAAACCCTCCAGAAACCTCCAGGTACTGAGAAAAGATAACCCCACACAAATTACTGGGCTCCACCACTGAAACATCGAAATACCTGTTGTTCAGTAGAAGACCAGGTAAACTAAGTGGCAAATAAATGTTCTAGCCATTTAAAAAACTATTTGGGTAGCCATAACAGGTTACTGTTAAAGTATTAAGTAACAGTACTTAAAAACTGAACCTCAGTGAAGGTTTCACTTTGAAATAAACATTCCATCAATAACTTGCTCCAGGCCTTTTTCTGGCTTACAGCAAATACCATGTCTTACTTCATGTATTTAAAAACTTGAGGGCTCCCTCAGATTGTCACTGCCAATAGAATAGGGAAAGGTAATTCTACTTGTGGTTTCTGTCCCTAGAATGAAGTCTGCTTCCTGCTCACACAAATATGAACATTTCAAAAGTTACGAATAAAATCAGCGCACACCCTCATTGCTCTTCTGTTTCCTGGAATAATACTTACACTGTGTCTAACAGAAAGTCAGTTTACACTGAAAAACTTATTGTACACTGGATATTAATCTGCAAACCCCATCTTATTTTGACCAATAGGAGATGAAAAGCTGATATCCAAAATATACAGCTATTTTGCTATAATAATCCTAGACTGATCAGTCCATGGAGGGCCACACTGTAACTACAGAAACGCTCAGTGCCATCAGTATTCCAAACACAGGCAGACAGGCAGATGTCCCATTACAGAGGGAATGCCAAATGTCTATCAATGAGATGTTACCATGGCCAGAAATAACCGAGGTAGGATGACTGAGTGGCTCCTTTGTGAGACAGTCCAAGTGGGGGAAATATTTACTCCTCAAGTTGAGAAATCTAAAATCAATCTAGTGTCACTTAAAAATAGGAGTTGCACAGTAACTGATACGCTGATCATAGAAACCACACAAGGAAAACGCTGCTATTTCTGTAAATACAAGGCAGTGCAAATGTAGTTCCACTGAATTCAGGGGATCTACACTCATTTATGGTGGATGAACATCTGGTCTTTTATATTTGGAGAAAGGTAGGATAAATACTCACCACCATTCCAGCAGATTCCCATTAACTTCCCCAACTTAAATGGATTTACACCAGAATTTAATTTTTCTTAGACTCCCTACTTGAAAAACTGTGCAGACATTAAAAAAAAAAAATAATTAGCAAGATTAAAAGTAACCAATTGCTGAAGTTTTCTGAAAATTCTACTACTTGAAAACTACATGGACAAAATCCAAATGTACATTAGTGCTCTAAAACCCAGTTTCTATTTCCATAAGCCATTTCAGCCACTGAGGAGCCTGACCTTTGCTGTCCCCCAAGAAAATTTAGGACTGCAAGAGATCAGCCACCTTTTGCTATAAGCCTTAGGCTCCTAAGCTCCTGCCTTTACAGATCTGAGCCTTTGCTGAATGGTGAAGCTTACAGACAAAATCTGGTCTTTATACCTTTCATCAGCTGCAAATGTCCATTCACACCAACATTCTACTACACTGTGCCAAGGAAACAGAGCAAAGAAAAAAGATCCTTATCCTGAAGGCTGTTTGATTTGATGAGTAAGTACCACCAAAAGCCTTAAATGCCTCCAAACTCCCCCAGCAGCAGTGACAGCAGTGATCTCGAGCCCTTCTGGCAGGACAGGTGGTGTGTTGAAGTGTCTTGTATTATCTTTCCTCACATCCAACTCATCTGTTCCTTTACTGACGAACACAATCCACATTGTTAGGTTTTGTGTGTATCTGTGGTTTATGTAACATTTTGTGCTGTCTAATTGGTTCACCAGCAATTAAAAATAAACCCATGGCAAAGCTCCACTTGCTGGTTTCACCTTGTCACAAATGTGCTTGATGCTCACTGTCTTAAATAAAATGTATCACTGGGAGGGAGAGATTTTTTCCGACAATTTTTTTCCACCATTTGGTATAATTATTCCTGACAATTTGCCCATCACAGTGCAAGAGTCTTTCCAGAAGGAGAAAAATACTACTTTGTGTTCTTGTGATCACAAGTCTAATTGAGCAGAAAACAAATCTGTTAAAAAGAGAGAAAAAAAAGAAAAGAGGGAAGAAAAAAAAAAAGGTAAGAATAATGAGAAATTGTGGAAAGACAAACTAATCTTGTGCTTGGTTAAAAAAAATATGATGAGCAAAAGAACAAGGAAATGTGCAACCAGCCACTCCCAGAAATCTGAATAGATTTTCTTCTTCTGAATTCCAGAGGAAGTCTCTGCAGCAGAAGCTGTTTTAATGTGACTGATGATGACACTCAGGTCGATTTAACCGTGATGTACAGAGGTTTTTCCTGTGTTTTAATGCTGCCTTCCCATATTCCCTGTGAGCAGGGGCCTGGCAGTGGCTGGGGCAGGGCACTGCTCTGGATCTGACTGGGCGAGAGCCCTTCTCTCTCATCTGGGGCAGCACAAACGAGGGCCACGTGTGTAATTCAAGCTGACAGGAAACATTAGCACTGCCGTACACTTTGTCAATTAAATGATGGTTTAATCAGCACAAATCTGAATGGTCAAATAATGTTATAATTAAAAGGAAATAATGGAAAGTGGTGTGGTGATTAATTAACAGAATAGCAAGTACCAGCAGCACATCTTGTCTGTGATATCACTTCTCCCCCGCTCCACGCTGGCTGGGGTGGGGGTGGTGGGAGGCACGCTGACCTTGCAGCCTCAGAAAATCCATTTCAGAGCTGAAGATCCAGCAGCAGTGGCAATTTTCACAAGCTCAAATAAAGAGGGGGAGCTTTGCCTCTTTACCTTCCCTGCAGTGCTCTTCAAAGCACTGCCACACACGACCACTAGTGACTCCTGACTTTTTTTTTGTCTGCCTTTACAAACAGGAGACTGGATACCTTATAAACCCTGGACACCTTGACGTATATTCTGGAGCACCAGGAGATAATGCCCTGTGTTTATCTCTCACAGCCTGATGTGTTGATCAGTGCAGCAGCTCTGTCCACTTCTCACTGCCCTGGCACACAGCAGCTCGTGCTGCGGAGTGTGACAGGTACTGTGACACACAGGGTCAAATACAAAATCAAATTGTGACACACAGGTTCAAATACAAAATCAAATTGATCACCGAAGCACTGCAGCTCTCAGGAGGCTGCACTGCTCTGCTCTGCAGATGTGCACTGTACATTGTATGAACAGGTACACTCCAATGTCAGGAGTTAAAAGATTCAAAAAGAAAATAATCCAGTTTCCTTGTGGTGGGTGCTTGTCTCTGGACAGAAATGATTAACTCCCAAATATTCTCAATATTCATGCCTCTAAAGGAACTTTAGAGCATCAGGTTTGTGTGTCTTCATTCATGCCAAGTGAAGGCATACAAAATTTGAAACTGTTGTTTTTTTTTTTTTTTTTTCAGATGACACAAACCTTAAAAATCTGTGCTTGATTTGAGCTGGGTGTGATCAAACCTTGGAATGGAACCTGCTGATAAAGCTTAGTCTGCTGGACTGCCATGGGATGCCTGCTCTGATGAGACTGCCTGGCCTCCAGCAGACAAAGGCTGGGATCATAAATGCTATTCTTTCACTCTGGGTCATCAATCCACCTCCTAAATGGTCAAGAGTCCATCAAAGCCCAACACCTGGAACAGCACCGCCCCAATCCCCAATCCCACAGGGTGGGATTGCAGGGGTGCCCTGTGCAAGGACAGGAATCGGATTTGGATGATCCTTTGGGTACTTTCCAGCCCAGGATATTCCACTATCCTAAAAGAAGACCTGCTGATGGATGTGTTAAAACCAAGGAATGGGGCAGAAAGAGTCAGGTCAAGTCCCGTTCTTCAGCACAGACAGAGCTGCCCCAGTGCCAGCACATTCCACCCACCACATTTCCTGAGGTCCAGGGCTGCTGAACAAAAGAGCTCCAAAGCCTCCTCACCCAAATTTGTCATGTTTTGCCTGATTACAGTGAAACAGCAACATGCACATTCAATCACGGGTAAAATGAGGGTGGGATGTTTTATTTAATATTTATACGCATGGCATACTGGCAAAATTACTGGCATCTGTATGTGTGTGAATGACTGTTTTGAGGAACATGTGTTGTGTGCAATGCTGTTTATTATCAGTAAATGAAGCCAAAAGCTAAGTTGAAAATGAATGCTAAATTAAAAATTATATAAAATGGAGTGAAATGATTTAATTAGCAGATTATAAGTGACACGCTTTACTATTAGAATTAGCTTGGGAGGGATTGAGGGAAGGGCGGAGGAAAAAAAAAAAAAAAAGCCCTTGACTAGACACAGAAGGGTGGAAAAACATTTCTTTTTCCTCTATCTGTGGAGTTACAAACACAGTAACATATTGTCCTGGTGTTTATAATCACAGACTCTGCTGCCGTCACAGTGCTTGCTTAATGAGGCAGCCAGTTAGAAATAATGAGACTTTGAAACAAATTGTTCTCGCTTCTGAAAAGAGAAAGATGCGTGGTACTTTAACACAGTGCATTTCGAGCGCTTTGCTAACATCTCTGTACTTCACTCCTCGTACTGTATGCCTCCAGTGGAATTTATGAGTGGAGAAATGTGTTGTGGTTTCTTATAAAACCAGGAAGAAAACTCAGAACTCTATTTATTCTCTGATTTTGCCTTTAACTTGTTGCATGACTTCATAAAAAAGCATTGCCCTGCTAAATTAATTACCACGTGTGAAACACTTGGAACATTTTTGTTTGGCCCCTACCTTCAAAACAGAGTATTTCCCTCCTATAATACTCCTCTATTAAAATTGTCAATATTCTTTGCCAGCAGAAATTGATTTTGCTTCTCTGAGCTTCCAGGAGAGGCTGGAAAAGGACCTGTTCCCCCAGCACTCCAGGGGCCATGGGGGTGTGGGGAGATGGGAATTCCACTCCTGCAGCCCGCACAGAGCAGCTGCACCCCCTGGCTCCCCAGCACTGCCAGTAGGGAACAAAGAAAGGTAGACTTGCAGATTCCTCCCCATCATCTCCCTGGACACCCCATCTTGTCCCAGGACTCTCCTTCTCCACACAGCCTTTTCAAACAGCATATGGAGCTCACAGCCCAGCTCCTCTGTCCCCAGCGTGCGGGTCCCCTGGGCTGCCTGTCAAACTCCCACTCCCTGCTCCCAGGGAGCGGAGCCATCCGAGTCTGCAGCACCCTGAGAATGCTCAGGGTTCAATACAGCCTGGAAAAAAACCAGCACCACACACAAGCCCCTCTTTGATAAAATAATCCTGTTTAAATTCAGAACCCACAAAACAATGACAACTTTGGTAAGCCTTCAAACTAAAAGCCTTTAAATTATTTACATTTCTGAACACCCCACGAGCTTAAATGTAACTAGATATATACGGGCAGCAACACTTCGATTTATTTTGGTGGAAAGCCACCAGCAGCTACCCCTGCTGATCAGCACTGCAAGCCTCCACGGCAAACCATCACGGTCCAGGCTCTGACCCTGCAGAGCAGCTCAGCCTCACGGAATGCTGAAACCTTCCACAGCTCTTCCTGGAGCAAAGACACGGACAAGCTGCAGGAGGAAGGTGCAGAACCACGGGGAGGGAGAAGGAAGACCCTCATTGGGATGTACTGAGCTCCCAGCCCTGGGAGGGAGCAGGGAGGCTGCCAGAGGGAAGCACAGCCAGCCCAAGGCTGCTCCAAGAGCAGAGCAGCTGCTGGCTGCTCACACAACCATACGGCTGCTTCCCAGCCAACATGCTGCTCCCAGTGCTGAGCAGCAACTGCAGAAAACAACAGACGGCAAATAATAAAGGCTATATATTACATGGAGATTACAAAAAAACCCCAGGTTCTCCCATTGAGCATGCTTGCACCTTTCAGCTGCTTCTTGGTAGCTGTGATCCACGACCAGGGCTTGAGTTACAGCAGCTCTGGCTCTTTCTCCAAAGGCCAGAAAGGCCAGTTTGCAGTCTGCACACAAGGCAGTAACCCACATTACTTTCTAGGTATCTGCGGGCATTTAGAAACCTCTGATCAAGTTGCTAATTTGGAAAAAAAAAAAAAGAAAAAAAACCCACCAAGATGGAGAGTGAACTTAATAGAAACCACTTTAGATGTGTTTGCTTATAGGAAAAAAAAAAATGCAGGCTGGAACAGGAGGGTGGGAGGATTTTTTTTCTCCCACATACTCCTAAAATGGTCTGTGCATTGCCTGGAAGTAAATCAATACTAAGCACAGTCCAGGCGAGACTGCCATCTTACATGAAGCACTGACTGTAAAATAGACACAAAAGACACATGATACTCTCTAAGGTCCCCAGCAGCTATAATATCCATCCTTGGCAGCTCGCTTGACATTTCCTTGCCCTGCTTCCCAGTCCTCTTTCTTCTCCCTCCTCCCTCCCCCTCTCCCCCTCTCTCGCTAACAGCCATGCTCTGCTCTCAGGGGCTCGCCGACCGGGTGAACAGATAACAAACCTGTCAGGAAGGGTTTAGCTGGGGAATAAATCCTGCACTCGCCAGGAAATGATGTGTACAATGGGAAAATACAAGGGATGACATGAGCCTTCCCTTCTGAGAGAGTGGCCAGGAGATGCTTAAAATGTTACAGCTCGTGCTAAATGGACATTGGGATGGCTGATTAGATCGTATCTCAGACCTTTCAAGTGCCTCCCTTCCTCCCCACTTCTCACTGCTACTGAAGACACACAAAGAAAGCAGACAAAGCCCATCCCTGCTTCTACTCCTTAAAATACATATATTTTTAGAGGCTTGGCCATGAAGAAGGTGGGGTTGTCATGTGCTAAGCTTAAGGTCAAGGCTAAAATCTCTTTTAGTGGCAGGAAAGGTCACACGAAATCCACCGAGTAGCTACAATTTACATTTATAAAAGGGAAATATAAAAGCAAGAACCTTATCTTGGGGACTTAATACATGTCTTGGCTTATTACTGTTTTCAAAGGGCCGTTTGCACAAATCTGATTTGCACTGGTGCAATAAAGATTCATTATCCTTTTACACAGCAGACTTTGCATTTCTGCTCAGGAGTTAATTATGAAAAACAGAACCCATCCCATAAACAGATGCTAATCACAGTAGGAAAGTACTTTCATTTGAGTAACAAGGTAGCTCAGAAAGTTTGCTTGGAAGTTTGCTGTATCAGCAAGAAGAGCTATTAGGGAGGAGAAAAGGGAGGGAAGAAGCGATTCCACCCTTCTCACAGCCAGCATCTCCATGCTGGGAACTCAGGGAGCTGCTTTTGATGGAAACAAGAGCAGTTCCATGTGGCAGTAAGTTTCCTCTCCAGCAGAATGCCTGAAGAAGAACCTTATCTCCAACTGCTTCTGAAGATTCCAGCACTGGCTGCCTCAACCCAAACCCTCCAATTCCAGTCTTGGAGAACTCTGGGATTCTGCTGGAATCCTTACTTTTGGTCTCCAGTCCAGCAAACCGTGCAGCTGCTGTAGAGGACTGCTCCCTACACCCAAGCACACCCACCACGGCTCTGACAGGGATTTTTTTAAGCAGTGTCATCCACCACACTGATATTTCACAGAGCTGGGCAATCTTGCAAAATGAAATTGCTGCCAGGGCACTCCCAGCCCTTGAAAGCCAAGATGCTGGGTTTTATTTTTTTAAAAATACCTTTTGAGATGCTGATACCACAGTGCAAGTGTGACTCCATTGGATGGATATTACACAAATTGTGCCTGTTAAGTGCACAATGAGCAGTACAGGGTAGATAGATACTCTGGTGAGACAAGCTGTGAGCAAAGCAATGCCACTTGCACAGAGAATGCTATCCACATAAATTCTAAAATTGTTCAGTTATCACAAATAAAATTGTTCAGTATATCACAAATATATAACTCATATAATGGTTCCTTAAAGTTTGATGTAACAATCAGGAAAACATGGATTTTGCTAACTTTGCACAAACTGGTGTTTACATTACAAAATTTAATCCACCATGCAGTAACCAAGTAGACAAAAAATACAACTGTTTGTAATATTCAATCAATGGCAGCACCAGTTTACTTACAGCAATATATAAATATATATCAATATCACATACATATTTATATATATATATATATTTATAAATATATATATATATAAAATAGCAATAATAATATATCTATAATAACATATCCAGTGTCTTCCAAGAGAAGCCACAGCCCAGGGTCCCCTGGTCACTGATCAGCCCTAAGCAGATAAAACCATATGAATGACAAGGGGCTCCTGGCTATAATCAAGATCACACTGGCCCAGACAAGTTTTCCTGGGCTTCTGCAAACTCACAGATAACAACTCTTTGTGACATAACTCAATGCAATAAACCTTGTGTGCACCATCTTGAAAGAACAATGCCTTCACTAATGATATTTTAATGAGGAAATGCATAGGCTAATTTCTCTGTCTTCTAGCTAGTCTAAAAAAAAAATCCTGCACTGAGGAAATTCAGTCTTGAAGGACATTTTTCTGAAGTTTTGCTTTCTCTGTTTGCTTTGAATTGGGCCTTTGTCCTCACTTTTGGTGGAGCAGGCAAGACTAAGCAGGAGTGCCATAGAAATGGCTTCACCTAAGAGGTGAAAAGATGACTGTTGAACAAGATCACATCTTTCTTTTTTATTCTGTGTAAGTGTTTTCTTAATTTGCAACTGGTATTTTAAGGAAGAGACACATAAAGTACTTCTCTATTATTAGAGGAGTTGAGCAATATAATATGATCCTGTTTATGCCCTAATAGCAACGAGTGATGGACTGGTTTGCCACAGACACCATTTTATTACTGCAGGGCCACATGTGCTGGGAGCTGCAGTGACCTTACACTCAAAGGTTCCCATCTTATTTTCTACTGCTAAGTGTTGCTTTTTTTTCCCATTTCTGGAGGGGAGGAAGGTCACTTCTCACTATTACTGTTCCATTAACTTACACTGCAGCACACCCATTCTTAATCCAATAGCACCCTACATTGTGCCTTTTAACTCAATAATGCATTATTTTCTGAAGTCTTGCCTACACTGACCAAATTAATACCTGAGGTTATGCAGTCATCAAGAGCACAGCAGAGGAGATGTTTAGTGGGAGCACTGAGGGGCTTAGGCATTGTCACGAATTTCTTTTTCTTTCACCCTTGTAGTTGTTAGCAGTGAGTGATGGGCCCTCCCCACATCTGCAGATCTGCACTGGACCTGCATTCTCATTCTCAGACCATTTTTCACGACTGATAATGCTGATGCCTCACAACATTTCTTCACTTACATCAGACAAGACAAAACTTGCATTTTAGCAATGTTGCATTTTATAAACACCAGAGTTGGGTCAAGGTGTTGTTTGGTGCCAATGGGAATATGTGGGAATAGAGGGTATCCTTGCCACACACCCTGCTGGGAGTGCTGGGGCTCAGTGTGGGACAACTTTTACTCTATTAAACAGTGGCCTTGCTCACCTGAAGGAAGAGACACAGCCCTTACCATGATTCATGTATTACTGGAGCCCCTCAGTAACACAGTCAATATGATTTTATCAAGCAATTAGTCGAGGTGCAAAAAGTGGCTCTGGTTCAACTTGTTCTGCCATTTCTAATTTATCTTTTTTAATAAATAAATAAACAAATAAGCAGGGATGTTTTATTTAAGAACCTGATTTTAGACATATCAATGCATTAACACACATCCCTGAAGATTCAGCCTTTTCTGATTGAATTCTGGATCATTTTTATTCGGTGACTGGAATAGGAAAAGTCCAGGATGCCAAGAGAATAATATACTACAAGCTGGTGTTATGATGAAATGCTTCAAATAATCCCCTGCCAAAATGAAATTTAATTATAGCCATTGTTTGTATTATTCAAACGACTATTGACAGTAAATCTATCCAGCATGACGTTTCCTCTTTGTATTCATTGCAGCCTTTAGACTGGAAGGAAAAAAAAGAAAACTAAGGAAAAGGAAATGTTCTCCCCCCGTACTCCTTCCCTGGTATCAGGCTACACGAGGCCACTGAAGCCCAGTTGATTTCCCAAGTCCAATTATTTTGCAGTACACAATCCTCCAGAACAGCACAGCTCACCTGGGGACCCGGGCTGCCTAAACACGCCGCACTTAATGGAGTCCCTGAAGTTGTCTCCATTTCATTGCTTCCAACTAATAGGCTGTGATATTTTTTCCCCCCAAACAGACCACAGCTCTTCCCACTCCTCTCGCCCATCCTCCACGCAAAATCCAAGTGGCTAACGAGGCATTAGGAGACCACCTCCACTGTGAACCTTCACCACCACCTACTGACTGCAGGGCTGAGCGCCACAGCCCGCACACCTGAGGGGCTCCTCCTTCACCTGGGGGGGTTCCACCTTCACCTGGGTGCTCCTCCTTCACCTGGGGGTTCCTCCATCACCTGTGGGGCTCCTCCCGCCCCTCCCGGATGCGCTCCCAGCTTCATCTTTTGCCAGAACAACATGAAGAGGAATTAAAAGCACAGTCCTGTAGCTAGTGCCTGCTGGCATGAATGCTACTAGATCCCTCCAAGGCTCAAGAAGTGCTCTTTTTTAATCTGTTGATGATTTTAATGATTTTAGTACAATCTGATCTATTTTTTCTTCTTTTTCCAATCCCAACCTATTGTTTCTATGTATGTGCCACAGGCCAGGTCTCCAGCAGCAGAAATAAAACTGCTGCTTCAGGAAAGTCACTTGTGTGAATTGTTTATCAAAACATGATCTTCTGCATCTTTCTCCTAAATCCCATGGCTTTTGGGTTTGTCTATCACCTCCCTTTCAGTGCCTGTCTCAGCCAGCCAAAGTCCAGTTACAAAGCACTCATTCTCGAAATAAAAAACATTATTAGAACACTAAAAATGCCAATATTTGCAGGTGCTGAGGTTCCAAAGTCAGAGGATTTTGAGGTGAATTTTACTGTCATATTTAGAAAGCCCCACACCACTGTTGGGGACAAAGTACTGCTCACACTGAGGAGCCCAGGCAGGGTTGGAGTTGAGCTGCCTTTGTAATCTGGAAGGCAGGTTTTACTCCTGCTGGGGAAGGGTGTAGTAACAGCTCTCTTACAGGCATCCACAGAAAGTAAGCATAGTATTTTTAAAATTTATTCATTTATTTATTTATTTATTTTGGGGTTGGGGTTTTTTGGGGGGTTTCTCTGTTTTTTGGGGGTTTTTTTGTTGGTGGGGTTTGTTTTGGTTTGGTTTTTTGGGGGTTGTTTGGTTTTGTTCTTCCCTCCTAAAATACTATTCTGAACTTCTCTGGAATGTCAAATGATGAAGCGAGGGAAAAAATCTTCACAAGCCTTCCCAGGGAAGGGCTGACCCTGTACAAGGCCCAAGGCTGGTGACAGAGCCCTGGGGGCCTGGAGGTGGCACAGCCTGGCCTGTGACAGCCTGGGGGGGCCAGGGGAGCTGTTGAGCCCTGTGAGGATGAAAGCCTGAGAAGGCTGCTCTGATCTCAGAGCCCGGGCAGGGGCTGGACTAGAGACTGCCTGGAGTCCCTTCAGCCTGAATTATTCTACAATTCCCCAATTCCTTAGAGCAGCAGATGAGAACTGCACTGATGGTTCTGAAAAACAACAACTGAGGGCATCCCAAGGCTCCTCAGAGGAGGTGGAAGGGCTGGACGGGCACAAAAGGCTGCCAGGGCACAGCCAGCCCTGTTAGGGAAGGCTTGGATTCTGCACCATCAGCTCCCCAGGAGGGACCTCTGAAAACCAGAGCTCTGAGGGGAAACAAAAGGCAAAAGCCTGCTCTCCTTCTGTGCCCTGCAGTTTTCAGGGTCACCGTGCTGCCAGGACAAGTCGAGGCAGTGCCCTGATCCCACGGAAGCAGGGACACAGACTCTGGGGTCCCGGAGGAGCTCCCTCATCACTGCCTGCTGCCTGACAGCTGCCTCCGTGCTCTGCTGCACCACAACACTGCAAGCCTTTTTAAGAAGCATTTGAAAAGAAAGTAAGGAATATTTTATGGTCAGGCTGTGAGGGTTTAAGGTATTTTTCATTGAATATTTCATGGTTCATGAATATTTCATATTTCATAATTTTTTTCACTGAATTACATAATCATTTTTAGTAACAGTAAATAAGTACAGAGAAGCAAAAATCACACTTCTTTATAGCAAGCAGGAAACCCATCCTGGTTCATTACTCATCTGATCATCTAGTGAAATATCTAGCTTGATAATCTTTTGTGAAGAGGAAGTGAAACACTTCCATTTCCTCTTTAAAATCCAGCCAAAATACTTAAAATCATCATGACTGTATCATGTGAGAGCTGCCTACACAAGACCTGAGCAAATAAACAAGATTTTGGTAATGAAAGAACTCAAACTGAAGCAATAAAGAAAACTAAACCACCAATGCATTAATTCAGCCTAGGACAGTGGTTTCCTGTATTTTTCTCCTCAGTGAAAGTCGAAATTCAGCAGAAAGAGGGATGATATTGAGCTGGAGGTAACAGGAGGTCTCACAGCTCTCAGTACTCCAGACACCTTCCTTAGTGGGTGCCTTCCTACAATAAAAAAATGCAATATCTCATGCCTGTAAGCTGTCTGGGTACAGTAATTATCTTCCTAAACAGCACTCAATACAGTGGGACTTTATTTTTCTTCAGATCTTGAAGAATACAAGTGAGGATGAGGAGTGGGAAATTGGGTCCATCCCTTCCCTGATGGAGGCAGCGTGACAGGGCAGGAGGGACTGAACGAGCTGGTTGTGACCCCTTCTTGCTGATTGAAGCAAAGGATCTCAGCAGATAATGTTCTGGACCCATTCAGTCTATTTCAGTTGTCTGGAAAGGTTTGGGGTTAAAGAAGCATTCTAAAACAAACCAAAGCAAAACAATGTTGGACAACTCTTCTTTTACTCTCTTTTTTTAACCTCTTATGTCTGTGTGGGACAACTTTCTACCATCTTCAAAAGACTTTCAAATGTCTGCTAGAAAAGAGGACCAGGCCTAGCACCTTTGTAACAAGAATATAAATGCTTAGTTCTTAACAATATCCAGCGTACAGCCATGGGAACATGCTGAGAATATGAACAGAATCATAGCATCAAGGAATGGTGCTATGATGGGTAGGGTAGGGACACCTTCATTGTCCCAGGCTGCTCCAAGCCCCAGTGTCCAGCCTGGCCTTGGGCACTTCCAGGGATCCAGGGGCAGCCACAGCTGCTCTGGGCACCCTGTGCCAGGGCCTGCCCATCCCCAAAACCAAGAATTTCTTCCTAATCTCTAATCTAAACCTACTCTCTTTCAGTTTAAAGCTAACTGAGCTTTAGTCCCAAAAATCCCCTGTCCCCAAGGTGAAAGGCTGGTTACTAAGGCTTTACCTACTACACACATAAACCTCCCATCATCATGGCAATCTTGAAAAAATATTTGCTTAATGCCATAATAGGAGTTAAGGATGTCAACTCTCTACTCCACATACTGAACTTCTGAGCATCAGCCATAATGACAGGAAACACTTCAGTGAAATTTTAATCTTCCAGTTACCACAGCCTGGTAAAATCAGCAGAATTCTTTAATTTCTAGGTGTGGCCACATAAATAAGTACTGGGTTCTTCAAAAGCTACTGACAAACTTAATTTTTAGGTGGCAAGCCTTTGTCACAAACCAGAAAACTCAGTCTTAAATTTGGTACTTTGGGTAGTTCTTAAAACTGAGATGTCCTGTATCACCAATCCCATCAGCAATTCTCTGCCAGACACATGGGACACACTGGGAATGCTCCAGGCTCCACAAGTAAACAACTGAGTGATCAACATTGATTTTGGAACAAACAAACCCTTGGCTTTCTCATGGCCCTTTAGAAGTGGTTAGTGCTTCTCTCCTTCTGCCAGGCCCTGGTAACATAATTTTTACCTGTTTGTCTTTCAGATTCTGCATTTTAAGCTGAGGCTGATGTTGAGGGACACCTATTACTGGGTTTCTCGGAATAACCTGCACAGGTGAAAACCTTGGGTGAAAGATGGACACACTCCTGTAAGCAGCAAGAGTGCTATGGATGTGCTGATGGGAGCAAGTGCTTTTGGTTTGGTTTTTTGGGTTTTTTTGGTAAGAAACTTCTTCCTTAGAGGACCTAACACAACACTGCCTGCATCCATCCCACCTCCCCCAGACAGGCTCCATTTGCCTGAGGAAAAGGAGCCGTGCTGTTCAAGTGTGACAGCACAACATCCAGACTGGAAACCCCTCCAACCAGAGATGTCCTCAGGGCTTGCAGTCACTCGCAAGTTCCTGTGCTTTGTTGCTTAAAGCATGACATGATAGTAAGGTTTAATCACACTTGACATTTAGCTTGAGGTACAGTAAGTACACCTAAATCACCGCTTTGGCCAAAAATGGCTTTGATGTTCCCATGGGAGACAGTTATTGTTGCCTCCAAAGGTTAAACCCTGACTAACTCCAGACGTGGAATGACAGGAGCTCAGCGATGAGGCGGGAAAGCCTCTCCAGTGATCACCTGAACGGAATTTCTTCCACCCAACTTCTCATGACTGTAATAGTAACTTGCAAATATATCCTCTATTTGAAAAGATTTCCCAGAGAAGGGAGAGCTTTCCTGCTTTGCAGACACCCGTGTTACTGTGTTTTTGCAGAGCACATATTAAAATGCATTAAGACGTAACTAGGGTTGTCTCCATGTTATGCTGCTATTCTTAAGCTGTTATGTTACTAAGCCACATTGGCATTTTTCAACTTTCCTTTGATGTTCTCTCTATTATCTTTTTATAGCATAATCACACATTTTGGTATGTCGAAGATCAAAGGGAAGCTGGCGCTTCTAAGGCTAAGCCTGGATATGGGGCCTGTAACTAACTGAATTCATTATATTTAATAATATTCTCTAAGGAATGGCAGGGTGAAGTCATATGAAATAATAAACATGAAGGTAAATAGTGAAAAACTACTGGAGTAAGTTTAATGGCAGATTTGTTTTATGCTTCTTTTAAGTTCCTGCACCAACCCTGTCATCCTGCACTACAGGAGTGATGAGACTCACTGACACTCGGGCTCTGACACCTGGTTGTGACAGCTCTTAATACTCCAAATTCTTCACCTTAACAACTCTCTCACCTAAAATTATAACATTTTAATAGACTGCAATACTCTTACAGAGATTGTTTTCAACAAATGTTCTGCACTTGATAAACAAATTGAGGCACTTAAAAATATTCTCAGAGTAGACAGGTGTAAATAAGAAAACAGGTCTTTATAAAGAACTTAATTCCTTTAGGCGCCCTGGAGCTCCTATGTCAAAAATACTCATCTTCTGGCAGGCTTGGCAAGATTAAAATTAGTTCTAGCTGGCGTCACCAGAAAGCTATAACACACAGCTGAATGACAGTCAAAAAGGTGTAAAATTCTCTTCTATTTTGGAGAGGACAAAGAAATGTATTCTAACTTGATCCTTGTAGCTGAATGCTTACTGATGAGTGAAAGTGCAACCATATCAATTACCTAAGCACTGGCTTCCAGCAAACAGCCCTGAATTGCACAGTCAGGTGTCATCAAGGGCTTGCTTTTCACACTTACAAACTGGAAGTTAATCTGAATAAACTTGTGAAGTGTGTTAATTGAACAGTGCTACATACCCCTGTGCAGACACAATTGCTAAGGACAGCAGCTTCCCCTGGCTAGAGATTTCCTGGGGTGTAACCCAAGAAGGGTGAGGAGTTACTCACTCCTGAAGTGAGTGAGCAGCTTGATACCACTGCTCCCACTGGCCTGTTCCAGAGGGAAAGGGAACAGGTCAGACTTAATCACCTTCAAAGCAGCCTAAGGGAACTTGTCTCACTCTCCACAGAGGGGGGCTGGAAGCTGTGCTGCCAAATCTTTCAATTCATCAATAGGGCCAAGAGAAAGGGGTGGGAGAAGCAGCTCCTCCAGGGCCTGTCAAAAAGCAAGTACAGAGAAATAAGAAAATGGCTGTCCCCTGTTTCTGCAGGTTCTTGGACTATAGCACCAATGGAAGTATCAGCATGGGGAGACACAAGACATGAAAATGGGGCAGAAATGGTTTCTCTTGAACCTGAAACAACCTGGAATGCCTTCAGAGGTGGCAACTTCCAGCTGGGAATAGGCAATTTCTTAAACGATCCCAACTACACTGCAAGACAGTACCTGACTGATGTGGAAGTTATTTAGGATGTAAATACAACTGAATTAACACTGTTCTAAACTTAAGTAAGGGTCCACCAAGGAGCTTAATGTGGCTTTGCCAGCACACTTCTGTGTAAATCACACTTCTCAGCAGAACTTCCTAAGAGTCTTCTTACAGCCAAGCCCTAACCTGAAAATAACTCTGCCCTTTCTCCACTGGCATTTCACAGATCAGAAATCACCTTTGTGTTGCTCAGGCAACACCTATGCTTGCAGCAAAAGGGCAAACAGGGCCCTGCTTGACAGAGGCACCCTCATTATGGGCAGCAGCAGCTGCAGACCACACTGACTTGCAGGACTGGGAAATCCAGGTGGATCACAGCCAGGACCAAGGAGATAACCAATGGTTCCTAAACTCTAACAACCAAACGCCATCAGGCAATCCAGTGCAATCCAGCACGTCACTTGCAGAAAAGGATTTGTGCTAAACTCTACCTGTGTGTAACTGAAATTCTTGGTAACTACTGGGGAGAGGATTAAAAGCTCCAGAAACTTTGGTACTGTTAGCCTGAATTTTCTTCTGAAGCCCCATAGTCAATTACAAAGACTATACTGACCTAGCTTTTAGAAACTGCAGCTTAATGGGAGAGGCAAAAAGAAGTTTGCTTTTTCTTTTATTACATCAATTACACAAGATCCATCCATATCTCACATGGATATGACACACGCAACTTCTTCCTTGAGTTTTCTTGAGAAAGCCCTTGAGTGCTTTCTAATACCCCAACACACTGCACACACTTGGTCCTGTCTCAAAGCTTTTAAGATTCAGCATTTAAATCCACAAAGAATAACCAGGAAATCAGCTTAATACCCCCAAGGGTGAAACTCCTCTCACCCAGGGCTGTTCTGGCTTGGACACAAAACCATAGGACCCCCAGGTGGGAAACCACATGCTCCGAGAGGGGAGCTGGCCACTCTGCATCCTGTCCCAAGTGTTGGGATGCTCAGAAAACATGAGAAATCCAAATGGAGAAGGAACTGAAGGTTCAGACCTGCCTGGCACTGATGCCAAACATCCCAACCCCTTCTCCCGGCTTCCCTGTTTATTGGAATCCAAGCAGGGGATCCGGGGAGTTTATTTTTAGAGTGCTGTTCAATTAATCTTGGTTTTCTTGATAGACAACAGAGAACTTGAGTCTTGCAGCTCTGCATTAAGCATGCTCATTTTTTATCTCTATTTATTGTACAATAATTTAACTTTATTGAAGTGAGGGTTTAAGTCCCCAAGGCAGATTGAAGTGCTGAGCCTGAGTATTCCAGTGCAACAACAGTCCTTGTGCCTGTATTAGTGCCAAACTTCCCTGAAACTGTAACTTTCAACACAGCAGCTCTTTTTCAGTAAAAAATTTCAGTGTAAAATTTCAGTACTTAAAGTTACACTTTTTGAAACATGCAAAACATACACCATTTTTCACAGAATACCTTTTTCTCTTTAAACATTCACCGTTATTTGAATTTCTCAGCATTGTTATTTATTTTATGAAAAGGATTCCCAAACAATTCTCTCTCTGTTGTGAAATCTACTTGATGAGACCGACAGCTGGTATGAAGTTTCTCTAGGGAATATTCCAAACTGCCATTACGCTTCATCTATGATCCACTCAAGAGACAGAATTGAACTCATTCTTTTCTATCCAGAAAGAAACATATATAACCCTAAACAATTGTAGAGCCCAAATGTAGATGGCTGTTTATGAAGATCATGAGCTCAATATTACAATCAGTATTTCTTCAAAAAGCAGTCATGTAAAATCTGACCTTCTCTGAAGATTTTCAACTCTACACAATGGATGTGGAACAAGACTGGAAATGTTATTCTAAGGTTTTGAAAAAGAAAGCAGAGTTGTACCCTTCCTCAAAGGGAACTCAGATTTTAACAGGTTTGAAAAGTACTGCAAAACACTAGAAGTTTGCCTGTGTTCTTGGCAGCAAAGCCTGTCTTAAGAACATGGAGTAGGAAATCATAATAAAGGGTAATACAACCTCCTGTTGTACTCAGGGCATTTTGGATGAGATTAACAAAGACTTTGTGTGACACATTCAGAATGATGCAGCCCCACAGTGTGGCCTGGGGAGTGCCAGTGTGACATAAAGCCAAAGCTCTGTGCTTTCTCAGGAGCTCTGTCACTCCTGAACCTGAGGGTCACACCTTGGTGCACAGGTATCATGTAAAATGCAATCTGGCATTTTTGGGTTATTATGCCTAAGTGGAAAAAAAATGTTACAATGAAGTAGAAATGTGCCCTTCTCCAAAGTAATGTGAATTGCTGCTTCCAGCAGAATATTGCCTTGTTTGTTCCTGTGGTGAAACACTCCTCAGGTACCTCCAAAATGAGCTGGAAACCAACCAGAGTAGAAAACTGGGTTGTTGTTTTTTGGTTCTTTTTGGTGAGGATTTAGAAGTCACTTCTCCTGCCATATCAGTAAAAGCACCACAATCCAATCTCAGCAGATTATTAACACTCCAGAGGGTGGATTTTTCAAAGCTGCCAATGGGATTTAGATGTACAACCCTTACTTATTTCAGAGGAGCTATGTCCAAGTCTGGACTTGAAAGCAAGAGTTTTATTTTTATATATATATATACACCTAAGTGTCTGAAAACACAACCAAAGGCAAAGGAGGGTTGTTTTGACAAAAACAGTGAAGACAAGAACAACAAACCCCATAGGGAACAATAAATGTAATGGATTACTGATAATGTCAGAAATGTCTGAATGGCTCCAGCTAGAGAAACCCACTACAGGTTTGTTTATACTGAAACAAAGCAATATGTAATATATTGGGCATTTGGGTTTTGCTGTTTGTGAAAGAAACTCGAGCCATTCTGTGTTTTCTTTGCATCTCATAGTATCACTGGAGGTAACCATTAAGCTCATTTTACTTGTGAATAGGTTGAGACATAAATCCAAGGTTACAGACAAAATCTCTGATTCAGCAAAGCACTTAAGCACATGCTTAGCTGTAAACACATGTACCATCCCATAAAAGTAAAGATAATCATGTGCTTAAGTGCTTTGCTGAATCAGGGCCAAAGACAATAGCAGAGCCAGGAGGAGAAGCCAGGCATCACTAAAACAACTAGACAACTTTCCCTGCAACATAAATGTTATAAAAAGGAATAGATCATAAAGAGGATGGTTATGACTTTTTAGAAGAGTTAAGAACAGCTGTCACAAGGTGGGGGGTAGGGGCTGAGAATAAACAGGCATTTTAATACTGGTTTTCACAGCATCCTTAAGAAAGCAGAAGGTAATTTGCTTCCTATTTCATCTCATGCCACTCTTCAAACCTGCTTCCTCACTCGAGGAAAATCACGGTGCATTAACTAGCAGCTCTGCTAATTGATTTAAGACTGATCATCCTTCATTACTGTATCTTTGACTATTAAAATGATAAAGAAAGAGCAGACGGGTGAGTGAGAGCAGGAACTAGGTGATAAGTAGAAAACATTAACATTTTTCTCACTGAAATTTATTTTTAGGTAGAAAATGATCGCTCGACATCCCTTTACGTTCAGAAGTAACCAACACACCAGGAAGGATACAGGCAGTATTTTCTGCACATTAAAGCCCTGCCCCAGAGAATTCAACCATCAGTCATGTTGGGATGCAGCAATTCACACCCCAGCTCATGTCAGGCTGCCCAGTCCTTTCCTGGGCACAGGTGTCTGCTTGGCACAGCCTCACACAAAGCAGCTCTGCACACCCCCAGGGGCTTGGGGCTCCTGCTCAAGTCGGAGGGATGAAACTGGAGGTGCAGAAAGCTCTCAGGGAAAGCCCTGATTTGTTCAAACAACCCACTGTGTGCTTTTAATATATTTTCTGAATACATTTCAGAAACCTTGCAAGATTTTTTGGGGTCATGTATCTGCTCTGCATTTCTTTGAGATTGGAAACTGTCTCAAACTATCCAATTCAATGTTTCTCTTAGAAAGACCTGACTTGCAATTACTCTCCCCTTTCTCTGGAGCCAAAAGTGCTGTTATCTGGATTCCCTGAAAGGAGCAGCAGGTACCACGGTGCTAACCACACATTTGGTTCACATTAACTTATCTCCCCCTTGTGCAGGGCCATAAAAAGTTAATTGGAATATGCAGCTCCAACACACACCACAACATGAGCAGGGCCAGCCAACACTAAAACGAAACCCTGTGGCAGATCTGTTTGGAAACATACTCAAACCTGTCAGCTCTGATTTTGAGAAAGCAAAAAAGGCAACGAAATTGAGCCAGTATCTTGTTCCTTCTAATGCAACCTTGTAACTTCCTATGGGACACCACACATCAGGCAGACCAAATTCTGCTGGAGGCAGAGATGGGAGGCTCCCTTTCCAGCTCTGCCCTGTGACACATGGCAAAAAGTGATGAAATAGGTAAATCAGGGCTGCCAAAGCTGGCCAAGACCATACACAGAGCAGAACTGAGCCCAGGAGACCCTTGTTCCTGCCCTTCACCAGGGTTTTTCCCCAACAGCATGCTCTGGAGTCCAGAGCCCCTGTCCAGCAGTGCTGTAAAGCAGATGTGCAGTTTGGAACTGGCTTCTTCAGTCAGCAGCAGCAATAAAACAAACATCTGGGTTTAGGGAATGTCTCCCAGCCCAGTTTATGTAGTCATTTCCTTCTTTGCATCCTAATGAACAGCTTCCTACTCTTCAAAATTATTTTTAATTAGTTTTGATTAAAGAATAAATTAATAATTAACCCCCCATCAGTGATAATAGAATTTGGAGTGCTCACAAATCCTACAGTTTGGGAGCCAGAGGTTAAGCATAGCTCAGTAAATCCATCCATCCATCCATCCATCCATCCATCCATCCATCCATCCATC
>JAGMWU010000021.1:1688121-1723737 GCA_018697195.1 Certhia americana | reverse complement strand
ATCCATCCATCCATCCATCCATCCATCCATCCATCCATCCATCCATCCATCCATCCATCCATTCATCCATCTATCCTTCTGCAGCTACACCCCTTCTTACTAGTCCTACCCCTCACGCATGAGGATTTCAGGAGTCAGAACTGAGGGAGCAGTGTCCTCTCCTGCAACCCAGCCCCTGGTGAGTGCCCACCACCCCAGAGAGCCCTCCATGAGTAAAGCACCACTCAAGCAGTGACACAGCTCCACAAATCAGGAAGAAACCCCTTCCACAGGCTTTGGCACAAGCAGTGATTTAAAGAGTTTGGCACTCAGACCTTCTAAATCAAAGTGTAAAGTCTGAATTTTTGGGTTGTTTTCTCAGGATGAAAGTGTTTGCCGTGCCCTGTGTGCCCCAGTTCCTTACCCATCCCGAGTTCAGTCATGTCAAGGCTCTCCCCACGTGGTGCCCCGGGCAGGTGCAACAGCATCCTGCCCTTTCCCAGCCTGTGCAAAAGATTGCCAAGCTCCTCAGAGGAACATCTTGCTCTGGCAGAGGAGATGCAGAACACTCTCACAATAAAGTAGTCAGTACAGAAATGTAAACAGGCTGCACTAAACATCATTCAGCAAAAGGCATTGCAGTGCTCTTGCACACAGGAAGAAGCAATAGTAAATAAGAAATGTCCTGACAGAAAGGGAGCTGCTGACATGAGAGGGGGCTGTGGGGCACTGCTCTGGAGTCTGCACAGTGAGCACCAGGGAAAGAGCAGGGAAAGCCTGTCCTTGTCCCTGTCCCTGTCCCTCCCTCAGACACACAGAGCACAGGTCCTGGGTGCAGGGAGCCAGGGCTTGGCTGTGCTCTCTGCACAGAGATCCTCATCTGCCCGCAGGGGAGGATGTGTTTCATGAAATTAGATGGTGTGTTTTTATAGTCACTTCCAAAGGCATTTCCTCAAACTCCACTGTTATCTCTGAACACACAAGTGTAAATAACAATATCCATTATGTCAGTGCTTCATTCAACACACAAAGATAACTTCTTCTTCCTTCCCAAGAGGAGGCAGCTGATAGAAGCTGAAAAGGCCATTAGAAGCCATGACTCCAACAACTGTGTGAATAATCTCACACCATCAGGTGAGAGCCCAGAAAGACAGATCATTAGACAGCCGTACCCTGCTCCTCGTTGTGTCACAGTACCAGCCACTCCTCACAGAAGGATGGCACAAGCTCATTTCCCTTTTACTGAGTCAAAAATAAGACAATAATTGGATTGAGGCTTTCAGGGGAGAGGGGAGGGGAAAAGGATCTTCTTAGACTCCCTAATGCCAATCTTCAGGACCTGTCTGATCTCTCAGTAAATGCCACATATAGGTTAATCCTCACAAATCCTCAGTACGACCTTGTCAAATCAAAGTGTTCATCAGTTTGTTCAGGGGCTACTAGATAAGAATAAACAAATGAACTCATGCTGCATGTCTCCCAGCTGTCACTTAAGAGTGCTTATAGACAAGGTCTCTTTAGTGGGCACCCTGCAGCAAAAGAACTCTGACTGGAAAATGTGAGAAATGAACAGATTACCTGCTTAACTAACACACCTGTGAGCACCCTGCATGGTAAAGACACACACACTTACACATTTCACTCTGTGTGCCCTAAGCATCCTGTTTTCTCCTTTATTTTCACAATTTTAAATAGTATTTATTTGTAAAAGACATACATCCATTCAGAGTAAAAAGGATCTTTAACCTAATGCTGAAGGAGTGTGTTACAAGGATGTGTCTTAGACATCAAATTGCTCCTTTTGCCATCCAACCCAATTAAAATGCAGCAGTTCCTCACTGCCTCCCAGGGAATCTGTGCCTGGCCACTGAGCCTCTTCTGGGGCACAGAGGGTCATCTACCCCCTTTAACCTCAGGGCCATCAGAGGAGGTCCTGCTGTCTGCTCCACCTTTGCTGCTGCCTGTGCTTGGCCTGATGCCATTCATCTATTCCATGCTGGCCTGCAGCCACCCACCAGATGGCAATGACTTTCAGATGGAGTAGGGTAATTTTGAACTAGTGACCCAAAAGGTGGAAGGTTTCATAGCCCACTGCCTGCCCTCTGGCCCTAACATCTGTGAACTTGCCCTTTTCAGAATCAGGCTGCAGGCACTGAAAAATACACACAGAGCATTATCTGGAGGTTTGGGTTTCTCTCACTTCTCACAACCTTCAAAACCCAGCACTATTATCTCACACTCCAACTGCTCACCTAACCACAGTATGCATTATGGCAACACCCAAAGAGTGAAGTTCTGAATGTCTGCTTGTCATCCTGTCTCTCAGACACCTTTGCAATTTTTGTCATGCTTTCTCTTCATGAGCTGAGGAAAGTCTAGTCAAAATCTATTATCTGTTCCTCCTGTCTTAGGAGACAGATCACTGTAAATCATAAACTGCTGCATCTACAGTTTGGGTTTGGTCTTTCTCTATCATAACCTTGTTTCATCTATGTATGATTCTACCCAACAATTTTATTGTTTCTACAAGTTCATCCTTGTTCAGATAGAGACTACAATTTAATACATATTTTGAAGGTGAAAATTTGTGGGTACAAATGCACTGCACACTACCTGAAGAACACAAAAGCCTCTGTGCACATGCTTTCCCCCCAGTACATGATATCCCACTTAAACCCTAAGAAAGCACGTCCTCCTGTATGGCCTACCTTCTCTGGCATTCTCTGTGGCTTGGATTTTTTCTCCTTTTTTCTTCTATTGCAGATTATGTCAGATTTCAAAGGTCTTTGCTTTCATGTACTTCATCCTCAAGACCATGATCACAGCAGTTGGTCCTGAGGCCAAGAAGCAAAAGAAGTTGTGATCTTTTCTGAACCACGGAGGTCTCTCAGGAATCAGATGAAGATCCACGCTTTCAGGAGCTGAACAAAGGAAAACAACCCTTCTGGTCCTAGGAAACTGTTCCTTGAATTTCTAAATTACATAATGCTTTGGCTCAAAAAGCTTCTCAGCAGAGAGACACAGCATGAATTGAGAGCCAGGACTGCAGTGAGGGGCAAACCCCTGAATGTGCCAAGAGAATGGGACCAAAAGGAAGGAGTGATAGAAAAATAACCATAAAACTCCAACAAACCACCAGAACAAACATCAACAAATCTAACATATTTGTCATCATGCTTTTCAGGGCAATAAAACAGGCATGTGGGAAAGGCTGCAGTTTCTGCATAACCATCCCATCTGCAGACTCTTCCAAGTCCATCATTAATCACTGGGTCCCTTCTCCACAGTCCTTATAACAAACCCCAGCCACCAAATCCCAGTGTAAATCCTGCTCCTGAGTGTGAATCAGACAGTTGACTTTGAGATTATTCTTTATGTTCAGAAACATGAATAAATCACACCCCATCAAATTTATCATTTTTTCTCCTCAGAGAAATATGAAATATTACAGATCATCTTCACTACATCAGTTTCTTCACAGTCTATTAGCAAGCAAGGTCTATTTTTCATATAATTTACCAAGCCACTGGTCTAATTTCTCTTATTTCTTTTGTAGCAGGAAACATATACAGAGCATTTTCTCCTGTTACACATCGCCCATGACCAACCTTCCTGTCTTCCATCCCAGGGTTCCAAGAAGTTCTTGGGAGTTGGCTAGCAGCTCGAGGTGTTTCTTTATAGAGATTCTATGAAAAAAGCTGACTATCAAAAAAACCTCCTATCATCAAATAACTTCAGGATGTTTCAAGCTGGATGCTCAGAAAAAGCCCTATCCCCAAACACTTACCAGCTCTGATGGGCTGGCAGGTTTTGTGGTGTAAGAGAGGATTGTTTAGAGTGCTGTTCTGAAATGAGCTTTGCTCTCATGATCTTACTTCACAGAGAAAGATTCCTCACTTGGACTCCCTGCAAAAAACCCCAATAAACCTCACAAGAAAACCCCAAACAAAAAAAAGCCATGACCATGAAAACCCCCATAGACCAGAAAACAGGCTCAACCCCCAAAAAACTCCTCTCTGAGTTTCAAAAAATATCTCAGACAG
Organism: Certhia americana; assembly: GCA_018697195.1. Lineage (NCBI taxonomy): Eukaryota > Metazoa > Chordata > Aves > Passeriformes > Certhiidae > Certhia > Certhia americana. Next base: position 1,719,715 of record JAGMWU010000021.1, on the reverse strand, counting down.
TTGCCTCGACCAACAGACTGAGGGTACAACGGGCCATGCTGGTCCCTGTATCCCTGCACATCCAGGGGAACTGTGGAACAGAGCACATCCCACTGGAACTGCACTGAGAACACAGGAAGGACTCCAGAGCCATGACCACCAGTTTGGTATTTTCACCAAAACCATGAGATCAACTATTACAAAAAAGAAGAAAGGCAGTGGAAGTTAAGGTGAAGTTGGTACAGACTTTCCTTACAATAAAGCCCTTTTCTGAAACATTTTCTGCCAAAGATGGATGTGATTTCCCTTGTTTGGAACAAGAGCAGAGAGAAACAGGCTAAATTACAGCCAAAATAATAGGAGTCAAGAGACACAGGCCTGCCTCATCTTTTCCCATTGCAGCTCTGTAAAGAGGAAAAAAAAAAAAATTCACAAAAATCTGCAGTATGTCAACCTTCCCCCCCCCCCCCCTTCTTTTTTTCCCCTAAAAGATTCAGTTTCCCTGGAGAAGCAAAGAAAGAGGCTGAAAGGATTTCACATTGAACCACTGCAATAATTGCCACAATTTCTTCCCTACCAGCTGAAGAGTGAATGGCATGAGTCCAAACGTGGGCAAGGGGAAGGAGGTGACATTCACTTCTCCAGTCTCTGCCTGCAGCCTGCAAGAAAGGCTGGGTGGGAGAAACACTTTGGAAGATCTGCAGATGGAGGAAACTATCAAGTGCCATGACTGCAGTAAGAAATGCCACATGTGAAAAACAAATTCTTCACAGAGTTGTCAGGCTTGGACACTGAAATACCAAATACATATGAAAAATACAAAGCCCCAAAACTTCAGAATTTTCCTCATAAAGCAAAACTGAGACCCAGCTCCAAGTGTAGAAAGAAAACTCTAATGGAAATTGGGAATGTTTTCTTGAAATTGGGAAGGTTTTCTGCCTCACTTGTATGGGCCAGACAAATCAAGCTGGCAGCTGCCAGCTCCTGGAGGGACTGGTGTGCTGGTGTTGGTGAAGCCTTGCACCAACTACAAAAGAAGAAACTATTGCTTTTCTTCTCAGGCTTCTACTGGTAAAAAACTGCAAATCTGTTCCTTTCCTGTTCCATTCAGACTGATCTCCAAGGGCATTCTCACAGGTGGATCTTGGCGGCTCTGACACAGACCCAGGCATGTGTGCTCCAAACCCCACAAAGAGCATTGGCTGCTCCTGACCCCTAAATGTGAGTGGTCACGCTGGATCTGGGACAGGGGCCCCTCCCGATCCTCTGTGGGTGGAATCCACTTCAGCAGGCTGTGCCAAGGCAGCAGAGCAGCACAGAAAAATAAAATACACGAGGGCAGTGCCCTGCATTAAAGCATCACCGGTCCACTGACTGCTCAGGGTCAGGTGGGGTTGTAGTAACCTGAGTTATTTCTCACGATATTTTTGCTCATAATTTCCAATTCCCCTGAACTGTTGACTCTCAAAATCACTTAGTAATAGAAGTCTTTTGCTCCTTCTTTGCACAGGAACAACCATACTATAACATAAAACATTTATTCCAGAGTCAAACATGTATTCAAAACATTAGCTCCAGCAAAAGAAACAATCAGACACAAGAGCTTTCAGTTCCATTCCCAACAGAACACTTAGTAAGAAGAGAATGACTTTATCAACAAGCAGTAAAAACCTTAGTTTCCCATGTCTGAAAGAGATTTCATTAAATGCTTCCCTTGACTAGGTGCAGATCATTATATTTCTCATAGACTGTAAGCAATGTGAGCCTGTGTCTGCACCTTGAAGCCTGAGCTCTGACTGACAGCTCTAGGAATTATAATAAATACTGCAGGAACACAAGCAATGCTTTCCTAGGAGCCCACTGCCAAACCGAGTGCTTCCCTGCAGAGAAACAAACCAATCAAAAAAACCCCCAAAACCTGAAATAGCTCCATTCAATGCTGTTTCTCAGATAAGAAGGACACTCATCAGGCAAAGCCACTTCCCATTCCTCCTCTGTGCAGGATTCAGGCTCTGACCTCAGGACATGCTCCCCCTCCCCAGCCACAGCCTCTGAGGCTCCTTACCTTCCCAGCTCCTCCCAGGGCACCAGGGATGCAACAAAGGGGGTTCCTGTCCAACCTTGAGGAGAGCTGAGCCTCCCCAGCCCTGTCTGACACCCCTGCAAGCCCCTCCTCGCACTGGGGATGGGAAGCTGCCCAAAATCTCTCCAAGGGTAGGGCTGCATTATCCATGCACTGACTCCCTGGCAGTGATAAAGGCTACAGTGATGGTGAAAAAAACCTAATTCATAGCCTGAGAAGCATTAATCTTGCTACTGTAAAATGTTTTGGCTACAGCAAAGGTTAGTCAGTCATGGGACAGGCACAAGCCAGAATTAAAGCAAGTGCATACAGAAAATTAGGCTTTTCTTGCAAAGACAAAAGGAGGCATATAACTGTTAAATGGCATTCTTTGCTACATTTTTTACTTGATAATCAGCGATACCCTAAGAGGTGTGAGGGTGGTACTTTACTCTTCCTACTCCATTTCCTTACCCAGTCAAAACTGCTCAGACAGTCCTGATTAAGGCAATGACACTGCACCATCCTGAAAACCCACCTCCAATTCCAGTATTAACAAGAACTGTCTTAAAAAGTGAAGATTCAATCTTTTCCAGCCCAATTTTATTTCTCACTTGCAGATGAGCAAGTCAGTAATAGCTAGGACCACTTTCTGCTACACCTGCAACATGGCTGGGTCATGACAGCTCCCTCCTGGAGCCAAAAATTGCAGCATTGCCCAGTGGGTCAGGGAACATCATCCAGCACTGCATGAGAACTCAAACACAATCCACACCATTTCCACCAGGAAGGCCAGGTTACAGCTCACAGCCATGCAGCACACAGGGGAACCTGGATGCTTAACCACTTGCACTCAGTTTGCAGGAAAGGTTTGTACAACAGCAGAAAACAACTTGCAAACATCTGTTTAATTCCCAATTTCTTTACAACCCTTTGTAACCAGTGTGTTCCTTCAGAAAGGAATGTGGGTATTACAGGTCCAAGGCAATGCTAGCAGGGAAGGAGCAGCAGGACACCTGCATGAGCAGGCTAGAGTTTCTCCATGGATTTTTCCAGGCCCCCAGAATCAGATCAGCAGTAGGAAATGCAGATGCAGCAGTACAGTTGCAGCACTTTCTGTCTGAGCTTCATTTTTTTTACTCCTTAAGGCATGTTAAAACACTATCTGTGAATAAACGCTAGTAAAAGTTGTATGTGTGCATGAAGGAAAAGCTCTTTCCCTTTCTTTGGTGCCAGCCAACACCATCAAAACACTCCACAGACACCCACATCTTAGGAGAAAGGAAAGCAAATGGAAAACAGTTCCATACTAAAATACAGTCAGTGATCACTCAGAGGCTCTTAATGCTGCAGCTCTGATTGCCCTCACACGCCAGCAGAGACAAAGGAATGCATTTTGATTGTGCATTCCTAAGAGGAAATTATATTCCCCCTCTCTGTCTTTCTTAAGCATTTGCAGTTTTTCAGAAAATGACATCAACAGTATAAATCACCTGGGCCTAATACAATGAACAAAGTCAGAGTAATCAATTCTTATTTATTAATCAGCTTCTATCATGATGTTCCATAATCATTATACTCCAGTTTGGACACAATAATAATGAAGCTAACAGAACTAATGCAATTTGTGGTGAGTAAGATGTTGGCAGGCAGTGGCAATAACATTGCTTGATAACAATACAGTCAGGCAAACAGGTCTTGCTTTAGTAAGAAAATATACTAAAATAGATAAAAACACAGCAAGGAAAGGAGGTATCAGATGTACGTAGTTTTAAGTTGCTATTTAAAAAAAAAAAAAAAAGAAGATAATAATGTTAGAGACCAATCAGCATCATCAGAAATGAAGGGCCTAGGGTTATATAAAATCACAGGCACAGAAACAGCATTTGAACATCCTCACAGAATCTAAATACAGTGAGGTTACAAGAGTCAGATGAAGGAAAAAATGAACATTTCTCTTGGAAGAAAATTCTTTTAATTACAAAAAGTAGTCTGCCTGGGACAGTGCCAGGGAAAGCCTGCAGATCCCAGCTATTTGTGCACACCAAAAACAATAGCCACCCCCTAAACTCCGGGCTACTTCGTTTGCCTTGCCTGTGTGAATGGTAGAGCTTGAAAAATGGACCAGGGAGAAAACCACAAAGCAAGGAATGGTGCTTAGATCCTTGGGAGCAAAGTCTGCTGCAAATGCCACATTGCTGGGGGTGCCTTTAGTTCTCAAAACCAACCTTGTTCCAATGATCAGAGGAATTCCTGGGTGAGAGGGATCACTGCACCACAGAAGACACAGTTCAAAGGGATAGCAAGCCACACAGAATAATTCTGTGGCAATATGACCCCTTGAAATGCTCAGAGCAGCAGAGCCCTGCACCTTAAAAATCTCAACTACTAAAAAAGACAGGGTGGAAAAAAAAAGGAAAAAGAAAGGAAAAAAACTTGTTTATAATAAAGACTACATTCTGTAGCAATTTCCTAGATTCCTGGGGTTAGAAATCTAGATTGCCAATGGATAAGTGAGCCTTAAAATCACATCCCTGCTGACAAAAATTCATTTCTTATAACCGTCTCCATTTACCGGAATGTTGAATCTTTCCCATGGGGAAGGAACAAATGAAAATGTTATTTCTCTGCTCATGAACTCATACCTTTCTGTCTGCTTTTCACTGTTGGCAATTTCATTCTCTTCCAAATTTGACTAAAGCCCATGACCTGGGGGAAATAATGTCTATATAATAATCTTCTGAAACTCTAATTCTGAGTCATGTTTTTTTGGATGTTGCCTCACACTTTATGAAAATTGCACTGAGCTATGAAATGTAAGTGATGTGATGTCTCTGCCTTAACATAATAATTTTGTCTGGTGACCATGTTAATAATAATAATAATAATAATAATAATAATAATAATAATAATAGAATCTCCTTCAAAAGCAACAAAACTAAAATAAAATTAGTAAAAACAACAATCCATGCCTAATGGCGAAAAAGATGCTGTGGCACCCCGTTCCATAGGTTTATTTTCACTGCCCCGTGGAAAGAACTAGTCACAACTGGTAGCAAATTAATGGTGTGAGAGAGGCAAGGAGAAACATCCTGACACTGTGGCTGTGCAGCTTAATAGCCGTAAAGCTGCCCTGGCTGTGCCTGGGGGACCCTGTAAATCTTGGCACTCTGCTCCTGGGGCTTGGCCAGCCTGAACCCCACATCTGCATGTGGGGAGAAAGCACAAACACCTCCATAAAGCATCATTATTGGCTGGGGCCTCTCGAGCAACTTGCTGAGCAAACTCAGCAGTGGGGAGGTTTGCGGTTGATCAACTCTTCCCCCAAAAGCAGAAATAACTTCAGTGTCTGTTTATTGGCTCCACAGCCACACACCGGCTGCATCCCTGCCCAGCTCTGTAAATCTACCCAAACAAAGCTGTACATTACCAGATGTTTATTTTATTTTATTATCCTCACTGACCCATAAAATCTACAGTACAGTAGATCAAATGGTAGAAATCATTAAAAACTTGCTCTGAACAAAATTGGTACTGCCATATGTTTTGGACCTTCCTCCATGTGAAGTTCCACTTAGCTCCACAGGTATAAATCTAGAATAATCCCATTTTGAGCAACAGCCATTTCACATCCACAGAGGTGCAGCCTTATCGGTGTTGGTATTTGGTTTGTCATGTCTCTGGGGTGAATAACATATTTATTTATTTATTCCTTTATATATATAGATAAATACATACATACACATATTATGCATCCAACTGAGAAATGCAAAACAAATGAGAAATGTTTTATTGGTTAGAAAAGAAAAGCCTGGCTACGACAACCTGAGAAATTTTTACCTGATGTACCTCAATGTGAGATTTGCAGTGAACCAAAGCCCACAGCAATGCATGTTTGCTACCAGGAAAACACCCTGTAAGATTTTTACAGTGCATCCTACATCTGCAAATTGGCAGCCATAAAGTGCATCTTCAATCATGAAAAACAGGAAAGTGAGAGCCCAGACCTTCAGCAGCAAACAACATACTCCAGTGTCATGTGAGAATGCATTCTGTCACTCTAGCACTGTGTGGAAAACAGATCTCAGAGGCACATCCTGCCTGGCCTTGGGCAGACTGAGCTCAGACAAGGCTGGGTCCCCACTGCCTCTCAGCCCATCTTCCTGAGGCTGTTTTGCAGTGAAATCAAGCTCTTTGTGCACTTGTGCTTAGAAGGCTCAGACTGTGGGCTCGGGAGTGCTGTCCATGAGTGTGTGCACGTGCCTGTCCAGATACCCACAAGGGAAGCTACAGACACTGGAGTGGCTGTCTCCAGGGACACAAAAGGCTGGAGGAAGATGACTTCATGAAGGAGGACCTTCATCTATGGTCTGCTGCATGCTAGCACTGGGTTCAAGGGTAGATCTCGAGCTAAAAGCCCAGGGCACTGCACTCCTTCAGAGCTCCCTGGGGAAATGGGTCCAGCTCCTGCCAGCCAAACCTTGCAGTGAATCCCCCAAAATTTGGGACACAGCTCAGAAACACCCCCCTGACTGAGGCACACCTGGGGATAGCACAGCTCAGCCCAAGGGGCTGCACTAATGCATGAGTTACTATGGACTTTCCATCAGGCCTAGCACAAGAAACAATGAGTTTTTAATCAGTTATCTGTGCCATTTGCCCCACACAAGAACTGTAATTGGGATATTCGTCCTAAAGCACCTTTAGATCCTTGGATGAAATCATCTGAGAAGGGCACACTCTGAATTTGTTGTTGTTGTTGTTAATGGTGGTGCTGTAATGTATTTTTTAAAAAAAACAACTTTACAACTTCCTTACATGACAATGGTAAAAGGTTCATTTTAAATAATCAAGAAAGAAATCATTTCCATTAGATAAAGCAGTCAATAGCGTCAGGAATGTGGCTGCAATTACTTGTTGCACTTTACAATGAAATCCTTGTAGTATAATAACCACAAGATGATGAAACACATTTTGTCTCCATTTCACATGACTGACCCCAATTTTGCCAAGGACATCTGAACACATTTAACATACTGAAATCTTCCATTAGGATAATGAAAATACACATTATTGAATTCTATATTTGCTTTATAGTGCTACAAATAGCAAATTCAATCTTTCTTACTTTTGGTAGCGACTACACCTGCATAATTGTTCACATTTCTCAGAGGCTGAAATAAGCTACAAAATGAAGAAAGAGAGAGATGTTGACCCCACGATCCATTATGCAACACTTAGGTGATTTTATTTGCTGTATGTGTTTAGTAAAAGGATTGTGTATAACTTAGCAACCTACAAAAGATACACAACTACCCTACACAGGCTGCACTAAACCAGCTAAACCCTGATGAGCAGTTAACAAGAGGTGTTCCCTGGGAAGGCAGCAGTTGCCAGTGCTCATAGCCATGGGGTAAAATTCAGCTCTGCTTCGAGGTACAAATATCTTGCTTTAAAATTACTGTGTCATGGCCAAGCCCAGCATGGAGACACATGGTCAGCCTTTTGCTATCCCTTTTCAAGAGGGGAAATTTCAGCCACAGAAAAGTCCTATCAAAGTCAGCTACAGCTTTTATCTATTCAGTGCAGATGACACCTACCTTCTCTTTGCTCCCAGATCTATCTCTGCTTGCATACATCAATTTGCTTTAGATTGAGATATTTTCATCTCTTTTCTTATCCACAGATCTCAAATCACTGAAATTGAAGCTGCACAACTGAGAAGCCCAAGGCAACACTGGGAATGTATTTATATCAGAGAAAAAGAAAAATCCAGTCCTTTAGGCTCCTGGTAGAATATAGTAAAGATTTAGACTTTAGATTTAGACTACCAGATGTAATAAATACTCCTGCATCTTTTTTAAGCCAGTGGCTCATTATTTTATTTTCATTAGCTTTGAACTTCACTGCAATGCTAGGATCATGAGCTATACTTGCAAGGTCCCTAATGTTTCATTTGGCGTCTCTTTCAGTGGCTGGCACTTAGACCCCAGGAGGAATTGAGTACAACAGCCAGTCATCACCCCACTCTCCAGGAGCATTGCTCCAGGTGTATTCACTTCTTACTCAAAAATAAAGATCCAGTCATGGATCACAGCTTTCTTCTGTTGAGCTCTGTTCAGTGCAATCTGCTGAAACATTTACAGGTTATATACTCTACAGCCATTGCTCAAAACAATGTAGTAAGTCTGGATGGCAGTGAATTTTGGATCATTAACATCAGCTCCTCTCAACCAGAGTGTCCCAGTCCTCACGTCTCCCCTCCCAAATTTAAGAACCCCAAACAATCGTTCCCACTGTCCTGTGAATATGAGGGATTCAATCTCAGACAATTTTGAAGTCTGCTTCACACACAGGAAGCTTTAGTGTTGAAAACGACAACTCAACTCAGCAGGGAAAACATTCCACATTCTGACTGCAATCCCAGCACCTTTCTGCAGTACTTGGTTGAAAGACAGGTATGAAATGACAATGAAACTCACAGGCCAAAGAGGAAGTCTGAGTCTCCAAAATTCCAGAAGCACATTCTGTAAATTGTGAGCCCCGGTTTGCAATGTAACCAGGAAGGAGAGACATTAAAAGATGCTGCAGCCTCTGGACTCAGGGTACCTCCATTCCATCCCAATTTCCCCAGACCAGCTGAGGGGTCATTCTGAGTAAGCAGCAACAGTGCACAAGGACCTACAAGGCTCTGGGGGCAGTAGGGACCAGTAAGGCCACAGGATCATCAGTGTGCACAGAAGTGGTGCCATAAGCCATGTCTTTCCTGTGACAGCTGGAGGCACAGCTTGCTAACAACACTGAAAATTTGGTGTATTCTTGTGACAAGGGGTTCTAGATGCTGCTATTCCTCACAGTCACTTTTTCTGCACAGAGAAGTAGAAAAGATGGAGAGGAGAACAATGTCCTGCTAACGACTTACAGCCTCTCCCAGAGATCACAGCCTTCACTGCTCTTCATCTGCACTGCATGACTTTGGCCTTGTGCGACCACATGGCGCTATACCAGCACCAGGAAGGTCCAGAAAAACACGAGTTTCCTCTCAGAGTCTGATGTTTTACAGTTATCACAGATGTTTGCAACTGCAAACATCTAAGCACAAAGCATTGGAGACCTTGGAAAGCAAATTGCTTTCATTTGGGCTTCTGCATGTTTTGAATCCCATAATCTGATCACTAACTGTTACTGCTGTAACAGTCTGGAAGATCTATTAAAACTGCAGACTCTGGTTTTCTGGCTTTCATCAGAATGCCAAATTTACCTCCACCTACTTCATCTGAAGGAAGCTGAGTTACAACACTGATGCGTTTGGAGAAGATGCTCTCGAGGCAAAAACCTGTTCCATAAAACACAGAATCTGAGCTGCGACTGAAATGCTGGCTGAATTTCCAAAACCATTCAAGTTAAATGGAATGGTTAAAGAATAATTTCCACTAAGGAAATTTAAGTTAGAATGGTTCTTTAGCAGTCATTTTGACTGACAAGGGATGGATTCTCCATGCCATTACACTGATTTTACTTCAGTGCAGTTCTATCTATTTCAGTGTTTACTAATTCCAGTTCAAGGGAGATGATCAAAATTAGAGTCAATTGAGTCTGATATAAAGAAGTTCTCAGATTTCTCCACTCCATTAACATCAATTTCTGCACTCCATTAACAGCAGCTTTATTCTGGTGTAACTGCATTGATTTCAAAAGAGTTACACCATCCTGATGTCAGTGTTAAAGAAACAGAAAATCAGACCCTATTTCTTTAACAATTTTATTATTCTGAAAAATACTACTTCCCTCAGACCATTAGTGTGAAAGAAACACACAAATATTCTTGTAAAATGTAATAGCTGAACAATCTAGCAGATAAGAACTGTATTTAAGTTCTGACCCAAAGCCTACTGAAGTCAGTGACTTTTACATCAGCCCCTTAGCCCCCTCTTTAACCAAAGTTAACATAACCAGCACCAAGGATGCTGCAGTCCTGCCCTGCAGTGCTAAATGGACTGACCTTTGAACCCCAGCTGCTGAAAATAATTGCACTGAGCCACGCCAGCTACTGTCACTGCTGCCCATTTTACAGTAAGCTAGCAGTTCCCACATAAATTGGATTCCAAGATGAGGAGCTCCACAGCACAAGCTCTGAGGTTTGCTGTGCGCCTGTGCATGGACACACGCTCATGCAGACACATAAATACCAACTCCAGGTATCACAGAGGATGATCTGCTCTATTAACTTCCAGTCACTGAGAATTATATGTACTGAGATCAAACAAAGAAAGTGCATTGACTTCAATATGCTTTAAATCAGGCCTAAAATAAAGAGATTGGTAGGACTGAAGTACAATAGCCTCTTAAACATTTCGAAAGCTGCAGTTTAGTAAAATGAAAATGTGCCATAGCAGTGCTGTTCCTAGAAAACACACAGAACAGTCTATGCACATGGCTGTGAATAAACAGCTGACAGTCTCTGCATTTACTCTGAAGCAATTGCTTAAATAAAAAAAATTGCCTGTGACATAAATAATCCAGTAGGTTAAATTCCCAGAAGTGTCAGCTTTTGTATTATTGATGTCTAATATTTTAAAATAAAATCAAGTACGATTAATCTTCTTGTATTACTATAACGAGTAGAAAGAAATCACTGGCAGAATGCATTAGTGGTTATCAAAAACAATCAACTGCATTTTCCACATTCAACCAAAATGAGTGGATGATACTAGAAGAAAGATTAAATGGAAAACTGATCATAGGATATGGAAGCTGCTCTCTGTTTTTAATGGAAATACATATGAAAATATCATTACAACTGTGCTGCTAAGTATGCAATACTGAGGTTGCTGAACCAAAATAAATTGGTATTGAAATGCCTGACAAAAAGGTAATAACCTTGAAATGGGCTTGATGGTTCACTTGGAGCTCTAGTTCTACCGAATCTTAAAAGAAGATAATAATCTAACAGAATACTGTGATACCACCCATTGCCATTGGGTCTAATGTACTGTCCATTCTGAGCAGGTCCGTGGCCCTTCAGTGCTAATCAGGGCAGAGAGGGCTCAGGTAATGAAAATAACCCCCTAGGACAATCTCCAGGAGAAGGTTCTCAATCAAATACTGCCACACAACTAAAACAATGCATTGGTTCTGAGGTCAGAGGATGTTTTTCAGAGAGCCTGACTATGCAAAGCTTTACCCACACCAGCTTAATTCACAACCACACAGAAATGCAAACCAGAGTAAGCACTACAGATTAATTATGTACAAAAGTTACCAGCTCTGCATATGGAAGTATAGGCCTGTCAAGATTATATGAAATACCCACCCCAAAAAAGCATTATCCTTTCCCAAAAGGAAAAAAAACCCAAAAACACAGGCTTAAATAAAAATAAATGTTTAATTTATATGGAAATATAAAATCGTGGGGTTAGATTCAGCAGTATTATATCAGGAATGCAAAAGTTGTGTTTCAGTATTGATTAATGCTAGCAAGGCTTGAATTTGCTTGTAATTTACAATCACTTCCTTCAACAAATGTCTTCATTTAGTATTATTATGAGTTTGGCATGACAAGATTATTACAAATCACTCTCTATCAGGAAGAATCATCAAGAAACCCACCATTTATTTGGAAATACTGCAACAGACATGATTGGGTGAGAAGGTATAAACATGGTTTATGTACAGAGTGCTGTACATTACTCAAGTGCACTCGTGTCACATGCAGATCAGGAGAATTATTCGCTCTGTTCTGATGGTGTTCACAATATGCTGCATGGAAGGTGTGTGTAGTCCCTCCTGCCTGGAGAGTCCAGCTGGAATTGCTGCTCTGGTACTGGGCAGTGCAGGGAGGGCAGGCAGCAGCACAGTCAGCCAGCTCTGCAAACAGCCAGGCTGGCAGGGATGGCACTAAGAGCTCTGGTTTGCATGCAGTGAGGGATTAACATCAGATGGCCAAAGCAGTTACCATCCCCTAGACCATTTTCCCCATCCCCTGATGGCAGCTGTCCTCCCACCACAGCAGAGACAAGGACACAGCTCATGAAGCAGCTTCTGGAGTGCTCTGCTTTTCAGCTTGCAGTATTTTGTCTCCAATTTGAGTTTAACTTAATGTGCTTTAGCAGCCATTCGTTCACCTGCCTTGCAGAGGAGTAATCTCCATCACAGGGGCAGGACAGACAGCCTGAGGGCCACAACCTCTTCAGCTGGTTTTGCCTTTAATTTGCCACAGCTTGCAAGTCAGGGAGCTGAGACAGGACCTAAGTCACGGAGCTGGATTTCAACAGAGCACTTAGGACCAGTGAAATCTGCGGAACAAGAGGTGATTAAAGTCAAGCAGGTGCCTAAATGCTCAGCCAGCCTGAGACCATTTAACCTGCACCAAAACTCTGGACTCGCCTGGACAGCTCAGTTGACAAAATTCATCCATCAGATCAATGCAGTGCCTGTCCCAGCCTGTGTCATTTATTGACATTGACTTGGGTAATTTTAAGATTCATATATAGAAGTGTTGTTCTGAATGAAAAGCTTTAACAACCAATATCACAAAGCACACACATTTCCACTGAACAGGCCAGGACTGTAAATGCAAGATGAAGCCAAAGAGAACACACCATTCTTCCAGCCTTTATCATTCACACTGAATTTGCAAAGTGCAGATCATGGCAGACACTGAAACATTTTCTCATTTTGAAAGAAGTCCAGACAAGCACCACATGCTGTGAAATATTATCTTATGAGAGTTGTTTTGATAAAAACAAATGGCCAATCCTAAAGATTAATGCTTCATATGATGTATTCAGGTTATTAATCCCACCTTCTTCCTTCCACCAGCCCTGGTAGTGAGTATTTTCTGGAAAACTGCATGGAGCCAGATGGTTAACTATTGGAAATCTATACTAAAAAGATTAATGTTACCCCATGACAGGGATCAGTCATTTGTAGAGATTTCCTAATACAAACGGTGCCATTTGTTTATTCAGACTGGTTGGATGAGCTGTACTCTGAGGAGAGCCTAATTAGTTCTCAAAGATTTTCAAAACATTGGGGCCCAGCTGCTGAGCTGTAATTCCACATCTGAAGGGAAATTACAGAAGTATCCAAGTACCAGCACCATCCAGGCAAGAGCCTGACTGCTCTTCAGGTGCCTCTGAGCTCTTCATTCTAACACAGTCTGGAGAAAGGTTCTGGTGTCCTGGACAAGTTAAATATTTACAAGTGGCCATTGGAAAGACTCAAGTGCCAGGCACAGATTAACTATTGCAGTGCTGGGTGCCATCATGCTTTAGACAGAAGAGATGTACACAGCCACAGCCTGAACAACCACCTACCCCCACCAGTCCCAATACAGCCCACTCAAAGGCACAGGAAGAAATTCCAGCCACCTTCACATGGTGCTTTTGTGTGTAAACTAAACTCACTGCAAGGGAGATGGGCAGCAAAGAAACAGGCATTACAAGAAAATGTCAAAGTGTGAGCAGCACTTACTAAATTTCACAGTAGCCCTTCTTCCAGATGGATAAAAGAAGCAATATGTGCAAGGCCACTGCTATTTCCAAACCACTCAGATTAAACCCCCTGCATTCAAGGGACTGGTGAAGCACATGCTTTAAAGTGAAGCACACACTTAAATCCCATTGACTTCAGTTATGCATGTGTGCTTACATGCTCTCCTGAATAAAACAGATGTAAGCATGTGTTTAAACTTGAACCTCTGCTTTGTTGAGATGAGACTGTGAAGAGGAGAGTGAATTTTAAACTGATGCAAGAAATGGAGTTTTTTATCTCCAGGCAACAACGTCTTTCCATCAGCAGAGAACAGAGCCAGTTTTCTGGGGGAAAAAAATCTACATACAAGTGCTTTTCTTTTCCTTCAAAGGGGCATAAAGAGAGAAAAAAATGGGATGTTTTTACATAAACTATCCAAATGCTCAGTTCATCAGTTTGAGAACACTGACAGTGTGGAGGCTGAGGCCAGGCCAGATGTTGAGTCACAAACAGCTGTTGCAGTTGAAGCCCCTGCAAACTCCCCACTGGTTGTTACTGCTCCTCCATGGAAGTTACCACATGTGCCCTGCACCAGCAGAAGGGATCTGCTCATGCACCTTCCTCTATCACCAGTGAAATCAACCACATCAGCTTGAAAGAGCAAAATGAACTTGAGCTGTGATTAAACCTATTCGTTTTTGGGAGGGGAAGGAGGTGCAGGAGCACTCCCATTTCAGACAATGAGAGCAACTACAGCTGACATGGCCTCAAGATTCGCATGCCTGCTCCATATTTTGACGTGATTGATCAGGATTTTTTTTAAAAAGTAGCACCTGACAAAGAAAACAGGTTCAAAAAAAAGGTGTGTTTCAAGAATTACAACCATTTGATTTTTTTTTTTTTTTTAAAGTGTAAAGAAAGGTCAAGGGTAATGGGCTAGGCTAAAAAACAAATTGAAGAGCACATGAACACATCAGTTTTGTTGTACATAAACTTCTTGAGCAAAACAAGCAAACCTCCAAAATAAGAATATTTTTTAAAAGGCATTTTCCTAGAAAGTTACAGAGAAAAATATGATTTGTGAAGTATGTCACACATCTAGGGGCTGTCTTGCTACTGATGCAGCCAGTGGAGCTGCTGGGAACTCTGGTACCAGACCTGGGCAGGTTTTCTTTTGAGTCCTGAGCCATTGCACATCCACAACCATATTGATGTCTGTGGACAGCACTGTGAACTGGCTTCTGATTTATAAGGTCACGTAGTTATTTACACATATTATTTTTGCGTGATATTCTTTTCTCTCCAATGGTTTTGGGATTTTTTTTTTTTTTAATCTCAAACTTTCACAGTTAATTTCTCTTATGAGCTTTTTTTGAGACAAGGACTGTTGATATATAGAAACTAATGATAGGAACTGAGATTCTGCCATAGTATCAAAATCAAAATCATTCTGGCACTATGTAGAAATTTACACCAAAATGTTCTACACCTCATCCCAAAACCACATCCCCTTTGATCCTATATCACTTATTCCATATGTGTCCATTCATGATGCAGGAAAGTATTTTCTCCCAATGTATATGCAAAAGCTCCATGAAACAAAGAAGGATTAACTATACTTAAATCAAGTCACCTTAATTTGGAGAAGTGAGAGCTTTGCAAACAGGTATTTATTAAGAAAGTGAACTTCTAAATAGTATCCTTCTCGGGTGTATAAATATCCAACACAGACTTAATCAAGAGCACATCTTGGAGGAAATATTAAAGCAGCATATGATTTGATACCAATGAAAAAAAGTAATCAAAGCAGAGCATGGCAATAAATTAATAGAAAAAGTTATCTATCCAAACCAGACTAAAAGTAATTTTGTAAGTCAGCAGTAAAAAGTTGAATAAACACTAATTTAATCTATTTTAGATGCAGCAGTCAACAGATGAAATATTTTACTGCTCTCTAGGTATGTGAACACAGTCAACTGACACAGTAATTGAAAGGAAGGGAGAAACAGAGACCCTGTGGAAGCAGGAGTACAGGTACATGGAGAAAAGGAGACACAGACCTCCTGTGCCAGGGAAGCTGTTTGTGAGGCAAGGCTGCAAAACAGAGCTATGATGCAATGACCTGCAGATAATGGTTGTGACCATCCTGCCTTTCCACGTGCTTTTAGGCAGCTCCATCATCCCTTTATGGGGAACAAACATTTCCCCTTCCTCTGGGGTATGCAGAGAAAGGGAACAATTAACTCCTCCAAAGGGGTGTTCTGTATCATAAGCAACAAATTTCCTGGTGCTGTGCAACAAGAAATAGATGGGAGAAACAGAACAGGTTGTCAGTGGAATTTCTTGGGACTGCCATTTCTCAAAGCTCTGTATTCCAATTGTTCAGTTACATATTCATCACCAGCATCAGGCAGAGGCCCCTGGAGAGGAACTGGAGAAGTTTTAGGAAACCAGACTACCAACAGCAGAAGACTGCTATGATTTATTTCCTAGCTGACATTATTTATGCAAGTGAACATATGACAGCCTGAGTACCCACAGCTCTCCCCCATGCTGCCTGAAGTTCTCTTTATCTTTCCAAACAAGCTGCAGCAAACCCACCTTCAGCTGAACATCCCAGGTGATATTTTCAAGAAATAATAAAGAGGCTTTAGTTATTATCACTCCAGGCATTTATACTGCAGATAGGCAAGGAAAAGGACTTTATATCTGAGTTCAGAAATGAATGAAGAGCAAATTCAAAGCAGTTTAATGACACTCAGACAATGATAGCAAAGCAGAGGAAAGAAAAAAGAAACACTGGGAGCTGAACTGCAAAGATGAAAGCAAGAAGTAATCAATGGCTAATGATTATACAAGCAACAAAATTAAACCTAAGCTTTGACTCTGAAAGGCACCTCAGCAAGTGCGTTCCTAAGCCTAAAGCCAGACACAAACTTGATAAAACTGTCAGCAGGTTAACTCAACAACAAGCCTTCCTCAAATCTTCCTTTTAAATAAATGAATGTAGACATTAGAACATGGTTTTCTAGTTAAATACTACAAAATTTCTACTGATTCACTGAGAACAAAGTCCTTTGAACCGATGAAGTACTCTCTGAGAAAGAATATGGTGCTCAGAGGGCTGTCAAGTGGCTTCTTGCTATGAATTTATAATGATGTCAACCTTTTATTTACTGTTTCTATACCACAGGCAATTTAAGTGAGCAAGATGTACTTAGCAAACCAAACCATAAAAACATCTGCAAACTGCTGGGGAACACTGGGCAAATGAAGGGTCCTGGGGATGAATGAGGAAGGTTATTAAGAAACAGAGGGGGAATCGTAAGAAAGTGTGTTCTTTTGCTATCTCAGGGTCAAGGAGTTCTTCTGCCACAGAATAAAATGCGGTGCCAGATAAGGTGTCATTGAATTGGTACATCACAGAGTCAAGGAAAACACTCTGCTCTCACTGTCATTTGCAGGCCTTTGTTTCCTTTTTTGTTTTTTTTTTTTTTTTTTTAAACAACATTAAATTTGCATTAGCTTGGATGGGGAAAAAGGATGGAATATAAAGGGAGAGAGGGCTGAATTAATATTCATAAGCAACATACTGGAAGAATGGAGAAGGGATGATTTGAGGGAGCTTGGAACAGGAAAGGAGAGACAGACATTTAGTCCTAGAGATCTGCATCACACACACTGCTCCCAAGCAAGAACTGCTGTGTCTCTTCCCCATCCACACTAAATATTGCCTGCTCTGAACAGCTTTTGGATTCCCCACTCCAGGGCACTCCGGGGAGGAAACTGTTTTGGCTGAAGTTGGGCAGGAGCAGGTGGCACTCACCAGCTGTAAGTAATTTTGCTCTTGTTGGCACCCCAGCAGTTCTTGGACTTCGCACAGTTCGTGTTCAGTGGGGAAGGGGGAGTGGGGAGGGAGCAAACAAGTCCTTGGTGGTGTTCAACAGCATCTAGGCTCCAGGCTGCCTCTTCCAAGCTGGCAGCTGAAGCAGGCAGCAGAGGACACAGAGGTGGCTGCAGGGATGTGCCAGCTAAGGGTCAGGTTTGCAGTGAGAGCCCGTCAGCCTGACACAGCTGCCACTCCGAGGGGGAACAGCTCTGCAAGGCAGATGTCAATGCTGCACAGGAGGCAGGAAGGGAGGAGACGAGCCGGGCTCACCACCAGGTGTGAGTGAGCTCTCTGCAGATGGACTGTCATCATCAGGGCCTTCCAGAGAGCCCCATCACACAGCCCTTCTCCCAGCATCTGTGTGCCAATTCTCCAACCTCTGCATGTGCCCATCTACAGAAACGGGCTGCAGGTGGGAAATTTCTGGGCCTACTGCTGCTGCAAGGTACAATAGTACAAATACTTCAGTTGTTACATTTAATGTCCTATTTCATCAAAGAAAAGAATGCAGAACCTGGATACCATAAGCATGGCAGAGCCATCCAAGTGTCTGGAATCAGTTACTTTCATCTTCAGAAGCCAAAAGTCAAGCATGGAAGCAGGACAAGAGGCAGCAGCTCTCTTCCCCATTCCTCATCACAACAGAGGGAACATGGACTTGCATGACAATCTCTACTGGAAGAATTTTGTTTATGTGCTTGAAAAATCTTCAATCCCTCTCTTTTCCTTCAGCTGTGCACCATGAAACCCCTTTCACGTGGGGTCAGAAATGATTCCTTGAAACTGCAACACATTCCTCTTGCATCCAATGATCTACCCCAGTCCAGCACTTGGTTTGAAAGGTTCCTTGCATTACCAAATGG
This sequence comes from Certhia americana, assembly GCA_018697195.1. NCBI lineage: Eukaryota > Metazoa > Chordata > Aves > Passeriformes > Certhiidae > Certhia > Certhia americana. The sequence continues at coordinate 1,701,447 of JAGMWU010000021.1, read as the reverse complement.
CACAAGTGTCACCATTGTGCTGTGCTGATGAATTCCTGAACATGAATTTCCCTCTCTGAACCAGCCTGGCACATGCACTCATCAGAACAGTTATTTTATTCCCCTCCAAGCTCACCTCTGATCACCATCTCTGACAGACAAGTCCTCCTAGGCAAAGACTAACACTTTGCTAATGAATTACCTCCTGATCTCTTATTTTACCTGGTATCTGTTCTGCCATTTAACAACCACCTCTTTTCAGCTGCTAAGGTGGAACAATTAGTCAATGCTATCAATATTAGAAGGTTCTATTACAGTAATAGTTTGAAATGTGTTTGCTCAGTACTCCACAAACACACAGGTGGGCACTCTGTCATGAACAGTGCTGTTATAGGCCACAGAATGAAATGAACAGCTAAAACATTCATAATAAATTCTCATAAAAACTACTCTCTTTTCATTCACAGGCAACTGATGTTTACAGGTTTCTCCTATAAATTATTTTACAGTGATGTTACACAATATGGCCAAGCCCACTGATGCTATATGCCAACCTTGAGATTGTCCCAGAAGCACAGCCAGGAATGCAGGGATGTGCTGGCACAGCCCCAGCAGGAGTGAGCAGCCCCTGGGCTGTGAGCAGGGGCAGGCAGCAATGCCCCAGCAATGCCAAATGCAGGGCTGTGACTGCAGGAGTCAGAGCTCTGCTCACCTCAGGCCCCAAACCACCCCATGGCTGGGCTGAGGAATGCTGTGCCATCCACACCTCTCTGTGGGAGGGAGAGTTCCCAGCATCAGGAGAGATGAGATTTCAGGAGGTGAATATAAGCTATTTCAGCTGAATGCACATTAACCCTCAGGTGGAGCGAAGATGAAAATATTTGCCCTGATTTTTTTTTTTTTAAAACAGATTTACCATTGCTAAAGGAAAGGCCATCAAAAACCTTGACTTCCTAATGGTCTGAGAACAGCAATAACCTAATAATCATTTTCTTATGGACAAAATACTCCCAAATATTTCTAATGAACCATTACAGCATGCATTGCAACTTTACAAGCCTTCATTTAATTACTTCCACTGAAACAAACACACAAATCTTCCAGCTCGGTGCTGCCACACGCACAGACTCTCTGAGCACCAAGCCCTCAGCAACCTTCCTCTGATGGACATTTTTTTTCCAGGAAATGACACAGAGACATAGGTAAAAGGTGATTTAGATAGACTGCTGTGTCACAAATTGTCAGGATCTGATTTAAAGACCTTGCCTTTGTCAAGAAAGACAGTTGGGTGTCTGCTTTAAAGAAGTACTGGGAATATTTTCATCAAAGGTTTGAATTGAAAAACAGTGGGAGGTAAATATCTGAGATGTTGCCAAGAAAGACCGCTATATCCGTGCAATTACCATTAACAGGGGACAGCAGTGGTTCAATGAAGTAATTCAATCTGGTGTCCTACATTTTATCAGACAGCAATTTTGAGTTCTGACATAAAAGGCTGAGAAAGGGGATTGGACTCTTTTCTCTGAAATTCAGCCTTAATTCTTGCAATCAGGAGATGTGTTCTCTGCTTCAGGTACAAGTCTACTATCCCTCCAAGGGACTCAAAAGAATAACCCAATATTCACCTTCAAATGAAGAATAACCTAATATTCACCTTAACGCCACTCATTTGCATAGGAACAAGTCATTCTTTGGGCAAGTTTCAGAGCTGACTGTCTGCAGTATTACAGCAGTGTTTTCGTCCTGACTTAACTGTCTCAGTATTTACTTTCTTGTGAATTTTGCAAGAAGAAAAAGATATATTTAAAAAAAAAATATGATGCAGCCTAAATTAATAACGTATTCTTCCAAAATTTAAGAGAGAGAGAGAGAGAGTATTTCTCAGAAAATGGCAAAATGAAAAGCTTCTGGAAACTGCAATCAGAATAATACCATCTCATGGCTTCTCCTCATCCATCCATACTGCACACTCCTGGTTCCTCAGAGGCTTTTGCATTTTCTTTCTCCACAGTAATGCTATCAGTCAGTCCAATGACTGCACTGGTGCTTTCCAAGGTCACCAGGTTAGCAGAGCAGCTCTGCATTTCTCCTCTGCAAGGCAGCCCAGGCTGGCACAGGGCTCCCACACTGGGCTCAGAATGAGCTTCACTCCCTCTCCACACAGGGCCCACCCAAACAGGCACCACAAAAACCCCCTTTCCAGGGAAATCACCACATTTTAGCCTTTCACCTTCTTTCTACCATAATAAGCCCTTTTCACATAAGAGCGTGCTGGTCTATAAATTCTTATGTTACACCATGCAGAGATCTTGGAAGATTCTCCTGTTAACAGCATGTAGTTGAAAATGTTGATTTATATTTTACTGAGCAAAATCACACCACAAACAATAATGTCATGAGATAATTTGCAATAGGGACAGTCCAGTGTCTCATTTTCCACTAGGCTACAAATTCCACCAAGTTCCAAAACATCACAAACAAGAGAAAACTTGCTCTTGTGTCATACAGAATGTGGTCAGCCCCTTTTACACATGGCACAAACCCAGGACTCACTGTAGTGCTCCAGTGAGGGATTGCACAGCCCTTTCCTTTCCATGAAATCATACAGAACCTCCTCTAGAGATTCAACACTATCTTTGCTCCAAAATATTAAACATACAATGCAGGCAATGCTACTGAGATTCTCCTGTAATGATACGAGACTGAGACCCTCGGAAGATGGAGGCTCTGTATGTGACAGCTTTAACTGCTTGCAATCAAACTAATTTGCAGTACGATGACCTGAAATGAGTTTAAAAGCACCATAATGCATGTTTAGCAATCAGTGAAGCAATCCCTTATTATTCAGGTTCACATCTGCAATTTGTGTCACGTGCCATGGGACAGAGAAAGGGGAAACACAAAAAAGAATCCTTTCGCTTCACAGGAGTTGATGAGCAAAACATGAGCCACAGTAAGATGGGGCATTTGAGACCAAACAGACTGACAGCAAATCTTAAGTCTTTCTGCTACTTATAGAAACCTTATAATGTCCAGAACAAGAAATTATTAAATTAAACACTTGCCTATAAGTGATTATGTGTTGATTTTACTAAAATTGATTTTTGCTGGAAAAAAAATGATTAAGAAAGCTCACCTGAAATACCACAAAAAATGTGAACCAAGAATGCCTCCAGGGTTTTGAACTGAAAATGAAGTCATCAACCAGCCACTTTCAACACTCCCCTTTCCACTGGTTGCAAAAGAGGGAGACCCTTCTGGCAAATAATGTAGAGTTTTCTATAGCCAAATACGTAAACCCTCTTATTTCCTTCCTTTTTCCCTTAATTTCTTTTATGACATCTCCATTTGTCACACTTGTAATCCTTGTAAGTGGGGAACCATGCACAGAAGTAGGAAAAGGGACCAACAAGCTGGAAGCACTTGCTGAAGAAAGGAAAGAGCAGTAAATGTCACACCATTCCAGAAATTAAAATAAACAACATAGGGAAGACACTGAAGTGCAAAACTGAGGCAAAGCCATTAGAGAAAGCACAGAACTGCTCAGTTCTGAGAACTGCAGCAGGTATGGGCTGGGGCAAGGAGTGGGAAGGCCCAGGCCAGCACACTCTGCTCAATCCTGAGTGAGTACAGGTACACCCCTTGGGGGATATCACCCCTTGGGGATATCACCCCCCAAATCCCTAAAGTATCTGGGGACTGTCCTAAAGAAATTACTACAAAGTTATTGAAGAAATTTCATTGTTCAGACAGAGAGTGAAAATCTTTTTCAGCAATGAGGGGACAAACCAGAAAGACCTGAAGTTCTGAAATCTGCTCTCAGTTCTGTTTGGTTGGGGAAGGAACTGCAGTGGTGGCCTGCTCTCCTTCTGTAAGATTTCACACATAATCCAAAAAACTATATGGATTACCATCTTAAATTCAAGGCAGGTTATTCAAAAAGCATGAACGTGCATTAGGGCAGGATTCTACAGTGTTTGAAGAAATACCATCCTGAAGAGCTGTAAAAATAACTTTGGCCTTCAGCATCTCCATTCAAAATTATCTAAAGAGAGACCTATCGTGACCAAATGCCAGCCCAGGTCATTTATTCTGCTTGCCTAATCTTTCCCCAAATACTGAGTTAATAATATGTGAAATACAGTTTTCTTCTCCAAAAACTGTCATTTCTCTCCAAGTATTCTTATTGTGATGAGCAAGATGTTGGAAATGCAGCTGCTCTTGTTCTTCTTCTTGCTTTGCTGGTCATGTTGTTAGCAAACTCTTTAATGAGTTTCAGTTCTCCCTAGGAACAGCACTATGGTTTATAAATGCTAAAATTAATAGACCTAGGGTAGACTTTATTACATGCAATGTATTTAGTTGGCAATGATGATGCCTCCCTTACAGCAGCAGTTAGAATAAACTGCATTTTTAATGGCTCCTGGAAAACAAAAGACAACACCTAAAAGATTTTAGATGAAGAAACACCAGGTTTCCTGGTCTCAGTGCACCACACCAAACCCACTCCACTGAGGGCTGCAAACACTAATGAGTAATTACAGCCCACAGAGAGATTTCTACTGGGGATCTTGTCCACTTTGCTCGAGTCTGAATTTACTATCAGAAGATTCATAACCTCTGTTGTCAGCTTCACTTCTGCAAAGAATGGGCACATGGAGAATTTAAAGTGAAGTTAAAATGGATTTCAATATACCCTTCACAATAATAGTTGGTAAAACTAATTACAGTGAGAAAATTGGAGATCATTCATTACCCTACTAAGCAAATTAGGATTCATTAACAATGATTTATAGTGCCAAAGAGAGGATAACAAGGATCCTCTTTCCAACTCTGTTCACAGGGGACATGACAGTTTATGGTGTGGTGCCATCCCAACAGCCACTGTGCAGTGCTTTTGTGGACCTCAGGGTATTTCAGATGGACACACACTTTTACATCAGCAAAATACATTTAAGTGTTTGGCTTCTAAAGACAAGCTCTAAAATTAACTGAGCAGCTTAACCTGCTTGCAAGAACAACAGATTTTTTTATTTACCAACACCACTGTGCATGTGATGTAAAGGACCACATCCCTTCTGGAGCTTTAGCTGGCTGGATTTATTGAAGCCCTTTCAAATGACACTTTTGATCTAACTTGTTCTCTCCTGTGGAAGCTGCTGGGTCCCACTGCACTTTCACTAGAGTGGAGTCTCTTCACACCCTCTCACCTGGGAGTCACCAGCATCCAAACCTGACCACCTCAAGGAACAAAGCTCAGCTCCTCAGGACCACTGCCAAAACACATGGACCAGGCAATGAGGGAAAAATCTACTCTTTGAAGGGCTCTCTGAGAGCAGAGAATGTGCTGGTGTAACTAATTCCACATTTCTTCCACAAGATGATATCTTGGGTGAAAATCACTCCCAGTGCACAGGGAAATAGCTGGCCTTACCTAGGCCAAAGACTGGTTTTCCATCATAGCTGCACTAAGCACCACTGGTGCTCCCCTTATTCTCCCTGGGATGAGTTTTTAGGGCTCTGAGTAATGTAATGCAACATTGCACAATGCAGGGTCCCAGTGGCATGCTGGAACTGCACAAACATCTGCTGAACCCAACCCACTCAGGGCCAAATTAGATAGCACAACTGATTAGCCATAGCCTTGGGAAATAAACTCACGATTTAGGTTTGCCTGAGTCATCAGCCCATGTGCAAAGCACAGTTTTAGCTTTTTTTTCCTTTTTTTTTTTTTTTTTTTTTTTTTTTTTAAGGTGGAGCAGAGCGCTGTTTGGTAAAGAAGGGTCACAGGAGCCTTCTGCCTTCCCAATGTTATCTCCAGCATCAGCTTATTACCAAATTCTACCCAATTCTGAAAAATTCACAAACTCTCTGCATTTGGAGGAAAAGAAAATAACACAAATCTGCAATCAAAAAACCCCAAAAAACACAAACAAACAAAAACCAAAAACCAAAACAAACAAAAACCAAAAACCAAAACAAACAAAAAAAAAAACAAAATAAACAACCCCCCTCCCAAAACCCCAAAACAACACAAACCCAAGAAAAAAAAAACCAAAAAAACCATTAAAAGAGGAACAGAAAATGCTCAGAAACTGGAACAAAGACTCAAGAAGCAGACATATACAAAAATGGAAATAAGTTGCCAAAAGCAGAGAAACTGTACATTTGCCAAAGAACCTGACAATCTTGGGAATCAGAGTTGTTGTTTAGAAGGAAAATACTCAGTTATTTAAGTTCTGATTTCTGCTCTGTTTTGTATTGCAAACCAACAAACCACTATCTACTTTAACAGGAATTTGGCTGTGTGCAAGATACAAAAATGAGCAAAAATCATTCTTCAAAGCAAAGTAAGAGAAAGAGCTTTACTGTTATACAAATTCCAATTGTATTCTAAAACATCTCAACCTTCTGAAATCTCAAGACAGCTGGACAACATTAAAAACTCCCATAATTCAAATAGCTCTCCTTTTAAAGAGATGTTGATTTTTTTTTCTAAAATTCTAACTACTTTCCAATTATCTGCTCTGACATCTTGAGGAGATGTAATCTACCTTATAATCTGTCTTTGATGAGAGACAATGACAATTTGCAATGCAAAAAATATCAAAGACAACTGAGAGATCTTCCAAGAAGTATGAAGTTATGATTTCTTAGGGTGCACCAATATTAACAGCATGCCTAATTTTTTTTTTCACATGCACCAATCATAGACTGGACTGATCCCATAGGAAGCAGAAAGCTCAGGCCAGCACAGAAGGTTTCCAGGAGAATTAGAATGATTTCTATCTCTTCTTTTCTGTCTACTGGCTTAATAATATTCAAAAAGGATGGGAAAGTGTCTCTTCTGACAAGGAGCACTAAGACAGGTGAAACAGACTCCAACAAAAATGTCTTTTAAACAGAATCTACAGACATACCAACACCTGCGAAAGGAGTTTTTCCCAACTGAAATCTGAACTTGAAAGTGTATTTAGAACTCCTTGACAACTTTGCATCATCCCCTCTCCTTCAGTGGCCATTCACACTGGTCCTGTTTTGCTGAAGGCAGCTCATTACAAAGTTTGTGTAACCAAGGGCAGTTCTATCACACAGCTGGGTGTGGGTTAGGCTGAATCACCTGATGGAGATTCCCAACCCTCTCCATTGCCAAAGTAGGCTGTGGGAATGCCCTCCCAGAGCACTGCATTTTTACTTTCCCTATTGCTTTTCCAGGAGCACTTACATAAAGGCAACAAGAACAGCAATTGATCTACTTACAGTACAAAATCAGGTGAGATTCCAGTCTTCACCACTACTACTGAAGTTGCATAATGAATTACTAGGGTGGAGCTATCACAGAGATATTAGAGGAACGATTTTGTTGTGAAGTGTCAGCTTTAGAATGTTTCCTACAACCCTCAGTGTTTGCCAGAGACTCTACAGAGTAACAGGATCTAAAAGTCATTTTAGCTTTGCTGCAGCATGCACAGCATCCACAAACATTGCAGACACATGACCCATCACCCCTCAAACCTGAGTGCCTGGCACAAGCAGGGTCCTCAAAGGGGATTCCAAGCTGGACATGGATTATCTCTATGCCAGGCAACACAGCCTAAACACATGAAGATTCCATTAATACTTGGTTTAAACAGCAAACATGTGCTACTTAATCCATACCTCAGTGTTCATTTCTTTCTGAATAAAACCTGCTTCCCTCTGAAGTAGATGTCCATCAGTCCATTTTCACCTACCTGGTTCTTCTGTTCTCCCTGAGGAGCTGCAGTATAGAATATTTCATAGTCCAATGCACAACATACACCAAATTATTTCCAAGGGCCAGAGCTTTATTATTATCTATTAAACTAGAAGTTATTTTTACTGTATTTGAGACCCTGTTTTGATGTTCTGGGTTAACACCAAACACAAAAACTAACAGTCTTTTCTAGTTAAAGGCATTGGAAAGAAGAAGTCAATTCAAGTGTGTATTCCTTTGCACATTGATAATATAATAATTACATTGATGAGAAACACATGCTAATTGGATCATTATGGAGCATTTTTCTCATTGTCTGGTACCGCTAAACACATCTGGGTTTTATTTGCCCCATGTAAGTTAATAAGAGTATGGGCTTTTTTAAAACAACAAGCAAGACAATCCTAAAAAACAGTTTTCCAAAGTGAAAAGGGAGGAAAAAAACCCTTCATGTTTCATCCATGACTGTCTAAGTGTAAAACCAGCTTTAAGATAGAAACTGAAGGACATTTTCTACCTACTTGGCTATTAGTGAGGAAAGAAAAAAGAAAGTTAAAGACTGTTCATACTGTAACTATAGAAAAGAAACAGCTCAGTTAAATATATTAATGGCACCAACAAGGGATGTCTCCCCCACCTACACAGACCCAAATTGGAATGATTCAAGGTGCCAATCCATCGGCCCTAGAAGACGTCAGGCTTCTTCTTGTTACTAAATCCCTTGCTCAGGAGAGCTGGAAACTTTCAAGCTTTCTGTTGGAGCATAGGGGATGCTGACACCTTCCAGATTTTCACTTTAGTGGACCAACCCACAGACAGTATGGTGCAGGGAACAGCAGATGGCTTCTCTTCTGTTACCTCTGCTGCCTAGAGAGGAAGCTGAGCACTGCTCTTAAACCATGCATATTCAGCTCTCGCTGCAAGGAGAACAAGGCTTATTTATCCATGGTACAGCCCCCCAGCCCATAATATACCATCCCAGAGCATGTCTATATATAGACCTCTGTATGACTGGAATTTTCCCAGACAAAGGAAAGCAATTCATTCTGAACTATGGAAAGACATTCAAGGTTTAGTTTTAATTCTAAATAAACACTGAGCCATTTGATATCATTTTTCCCTTCATCCCCTCCCTCTTAAAAACACATATGACACAAACCAGGGCATGTGATGAAAAAAGGAAACCAGCTTGTTTTTCTGTTTCGCAACTTACCTTACACTGATCTGGGCCTTGATATAATTAGAACAACTACCACACAAGTTTTTTACTTGAGGATGCTCTTTTCATACCTCACCACCAGCAGTGTGAATGTTCTGTTTGTGCAGAAGTCCAACATAAATCCAGCAGGACACAACATTTCTCCAGGTATTAAACATTTTTTGTGCAATTTTTGTGAGACCACATGTACACAATTTAATCCCGTAACTTCCTTATAGGAGCACAGACCTCTATGACAAAAGACTAAATTTACCATGAACTAATAGAAGAAAATTACTCTCTGGGAATGTGACAAGAGTGCAACCAAGTTTTTCCATCATGTAATTGAATACCATAGAGTTTACTTTTCCCCAGGGTTCAATGAGAAGGCCGAAGCAGGCTTTGAATATACTGATAACTTCACAGAGCAGTGCTGTGGGACAAGGCTCACTGCATTTTACCCACCTGGTTTTGGACATACACAGGGCTCTGCTTCTCCTACAGTTATTATAAAAAGGCAGAAAAGAGGTGCTTGGAGAATAAGAACTTATGCTTGGAACGTAAGTTACAAGAGAAACAGGATATGAGCAATTTAAATATAAATCTTGGAAGAAAATAAGCAGTACATTGGATTGACTAGAAAACATTTTTTTGCTCCCAAACTTATCTGTGCAAGTAAAAGGTATGTTGATGAATGTGGGAATAAACAGAAAGACAAGAATATAGACTGTTAAATCAATACAGGTGCATGCAAATAAATCACAAACCAAAAAAAAAATCACAAACCAAAAAAAACCTGATCAATTTTAAAACCAGCTGGGGCCTGATCTGCTTCTCAGGACATGAAATGTAAATCTGGCATAAGTATAACTTCTGGGTTTTCCAAGAGCCATGAGCCATGGACTTTTAAGCAACAGGTAGAAATCACTGTGCCATGTTCTCTGGGCTGTGGTACACAGGAGATGAGACAAAACATTGTAATGGGCTCTTTAAAACCTGTGAATCAACAAGAACTGGTGCAAGGGGGAATCAAGATCCTACCATCTCCCATTAGAGAGCTGGCGAGACCACGGCTTATTTTATTTGGTATAATTGTGTAAATTCAGTGCAGTTGAAATTTCTGTAGTAATTGATATGACACCTGATTAGTTCAAGAAAACACGGACCACCCTGTTGGAAATACTGCTTCCAGTGCATTTGTGGAGGAAGAAATAAGAAGGGTGCATTCAGCTATTGGGCAGAGTGGGGTTGGTGGGATATCCCTGCGTCCATGCACTTTGTGTAAGGCATTTAGTTTGAGGAACACTCTGCTGCTCAGAGGCACACCTGTGAAAGTGGAGATACACTTACAAAGTAGCCTGTTCCCAAGCTGGAAGGAGCTGAGCTCTGCAATAAAACACAAAGACAAAGTGGAAAGTCAGTGATGGTTTTTAACACGTTCCAATCCACACAGCTCATTACCAGCCCTTTCCAAGCTTTTCATCACCACATCACAGCACCAGCGTCCTGCCCCTTGTCATCTGCTACTGAAACAAACACGCTGTTGCTTAATTTTTCCCTTTACATCTCTCAACGACTCGGAGATGGTAACGTGCTATTTACTGAATTCCAAGCTTCTGCGGTGGACGTAATTGCCAATTTATTTGACAGGCAGCTGGGTAATGAATTAATGATGGCATTTCGCCCTGCACTGAGACTAAACAGACACTCATCAACCAGCCTCCCTGACATGCTGACATTCAATGCCCTGGACTCCAGCTCCTCAGCTTCATGGCCACAAAGGGGCAGGCGGGAGGGGGAGAAAGGGAAAAAAAGTAGACTGACTTCAAAACAAAAAGCCCGGTGGGTTTGGATGACTTTTTCAGTGTATGACCTGTTTGCCAATTTATTCCCGAAAGGCCCCGGTTAGTACACACATAGTGCTTTTCTAAAATGAGACATTTTGTAAACATAATTAGTAGTCTGAAATGTAAAGAATGCGTGGGCACAGAGAAGCTGCTTTAGTCAATGTACCATTTTCTGGAGAATGCAGTCACTACAATTTCCCATTTGGATGTCCACATTGTTTGACAAACCAAGGATTTAGAAACAACAACAACAAAAAAAAGCAAACAGCAAGTATCTATAGTGTAAAATAGATTTCAAAACTCAAGCCTATAAAAATAATTAAAACTAATATTACTACTATGGAAAATAATCCATTTGTTTAAATGCTTTAAAAAAAAAAAAGCATCATGAAATTCAGTTTAAGTGGGACACGATCACAACCTCTATATTCACAGGAATTAAGGAGATAAAGGGTTTTGTTTCATTAGTTTTTCATCTAAGCAATGGGGATTACACAGCAGGTTCTCTGAGACATGGGGGAGCCCAAAACATCCCGGTGCTAATCCAGGTCAGGCTGTTCCATTAGAGAGGGAGCAGCTCCCAGCTCCAGCCCCCAGAGCCATGGGCACAGCAGCAAAAAGCAGAGGACCATTCTCTAGAGAGCATGGGGCTGTCCAGATAAGCAGGGTGTAACTCCAGCAGTGCAATTCCCACTTCTGCTCCTCAGCACAGCCTCAATCTCGGTGGTGACACAGCTCAAGGATAACCAGAACTGCAGAGGGGCCCCAGCAGCCCAGGCAAACCCCTGGGAAGACTGGGAATTTTTGTCACTTCATCCCTGTTCTGAGACACGGCCCCAGACTGCAGATCTGCAGTGCACAGCTCTGGCTATCAGCAGGCAAGGGAACTCCATACAAAGAGAGACATTCCAAAATCCTCCTGTCCTCACCCTTGCTGCTCCGGGGCCTCGAGTTCCCTGTGCCACCATCACCCCCAGGAGAGGCCCTGGTGCCAGGGCCCAGCCTGCCAGCTCTGTGTCCCTGGGACTGACCTGGGCACTGGCACAGCCCTGCCCATCGCCCAGCACAGCTCCTGGCTGGGCACAGCCCGCCATGGGCAGAGGGCCTGCTTTGGAGATGACAGAAAGATTTTTGCTTTTTAGACATTTTTCATATATTCATAACTCTGTAGACTACTATTACATAGTTATATAGCTCCTTAATTAACTCTAGTCCTTTTCCTACCCTTTCTCTTAGATTTTAGAACAGTAAGCTCACCTTCCTGCACTCTTATTTAGTCTTGCCTCTATAATGAACCAAGGACGTTTTATTTTTTCCATGTATTGTAGACATACTAAATGTGGGGCTAGAAGCTGGGAGGGCAAGGTGGGCTTCAGTGGAGGGCAGAACCAAAAGGGGGGACTATTTAATTAACTTTTCCTCAAATTGGGTAATTTCTGTAAAGTATGCTAATTTGTTAAAATTATAAAATTGTCGAAGTCGTGTATCACGTGTGCATTTCGCCATACTTGCACCTGAAGGTCCTTCATTAAAGGTACCAGCTTTTTATCATCTTAATACTGTTTGGCCTGTGATTTTTGGCATCACTGGGAGCCCCTGTGGCCCTGCAGCTTTGCAGCCCTGACACAGAGCATTGTGCAGCACACCCTGCTCAGTATCCAACACTAACTTCCTCTTCACTCACCCTGCTCTCTTTCATGCCATTGCAATTCCTAACTTTTAACTGGAGATCTACCCACAAGTACAACACGCACAATTGTTATAACCACTTTTGTTTCAGCTATGTACAGATGCCAAGCGAGTCCCACTCTTTCACTCACAGTTTTTTTAAACTTACTTTACTGGCTGAAAGCTCCAAAGTTTGCATTCTGCATCTGTGTGTAATTTTTGTCTGCTTTTTATTCCAAGTTTTGGAAGGATAGAGTATCAAAACAAAACAATAAAGAGGAAGAAAAAAGAATAAGCAAACAAAATATTTCCCACTGAATATTTTCATTCCTTCAAAAGCAATGCTGCAATGGCTATGGGAGGACAGTCGAAACATAGCAGTCAAATGACTTTCACTGAACAACTGTGCATTTTCAGGGAACTTGAGTTTGCTGGATGGAAATATAGCCCTTCACACATTGCATGCTGCATATGGAGAGTACAGTTTGCAAACTGTATTTAATTGAAGTATGAAAGACTGTGTTGCACATGCATGAATGACTGTCAGCTGTGTTGTGAACTGTGTGTTGACAGAGCACAGAGGCTGAAGCGAGGGCTATGCAAGGAGACAACTTCTCACCTTTTGGGTAACTCCCAATAGCGAAAGGATCCCACTACCCAGTGCCCAGCCTCGGTACCAACTGTACAAGCATCTTTACAAGCCCATGCTGAGTCGTGATCCTGCACTGGCTGGTTCTATAGCTCTTATATAAAGTGTGCCTATAATAGAGGTAATGGTTTCACTTTCCGAAACCCTTTGCAAAATAGGACATTAGAAATACTGTTTGATATTCACACAACCACCAGCAGAAGCCTGCATCAGGTGCCCATCAGCAAAACACACTTGCTTAAAATTGACA